>CAKALU010051257.1:40240-89666 GCA_916700995.1 Hozukius guyotensis | reverse complement strand
TAATTTTTAATTTTTTTAATTTTAATTTTTTTCATTTTTCATTTTTTTTCCTGCCAATCTACTGCTCCACACTCCTGTCCAGTAGGTGGCAGTAATACATCAAAGCTAAAGAAGAAGAAGAAGAAGTGGTGGTCAATATTATTATTATTATTATTAGTTATTAATTTAAATTTTATTTCATTTAAAAAAAATAAAAAAAATTGTATTTTTTTTTTTTATTTTTCATTTTTTTGTATTTTAATTTTTATAATTGAAATTTCTTTTGTAATTTTAATTTTTGTAATTTTAATTTTTTTAATTGAATTTCCTTTTTCCTGCCAATCTACTGCTCCACACTCCTGTCCAGTAGGTGGGGCGGTAATACCTCAAAGCTAAAGAAGAAGAAGAAGAAGAAGAAGAAGAAGAAGAAGCGGTGGTCAATATTATTATTGTTATTATTATTATTAGTTAATAATTTCAATTTTATTTCAATTTAAAAAAAAATATATTTTTGTATTTTTGTATTTTTCTTGTATTTTTTTTTTTCATTTTTCATTTTTTTGTATCTTAATTTTTATAATTTAAATTTTTTTTTGTATTTTTAATTTTTTTAATTTAAATTTTTTAAATTTTTAATTTTTTTTCCTGCCAATCTACTGCCCCACACTCCTGTCCAGTAGGTGGCAGTAATACATCAAAGCTAAAGAAGAAGAAGAAGAAGAAGAAGTGGTGGTCAATATTATTATTGTTATTATTATTATTAGTTATTAATTTCAATTTTATTTCATTTTCAAAAAAAAAAATATTTTTGTATTTTTGTATTTTTCTTGTATTTTTTTTTTTTCATTTTTAATTTTTTTGTATCTTAATTTTTATAATTTAATTTTGTTTTGTATTTTACATTTTTTAAATTTTAATTTTTTTAATTTAATTTTTTTTTTCCTGTCAATCTACTGCTCCACTCCTGTCCAGTAGGTGTTGGTAATACCTCAAAGCTAAAGAAGAAGAAGAAGAAGAAGAAGAAGAAGTGGTGGTCAATATTATTATTTTTATTATTATTATTAGTTATTAATTTCAATTTTATTTCATTTAAAAAAAATTTATATATTTTTTAATTTTGTTTTTTTTAATTTAAATTTTTTTGTATTTTAATTTTTATGATTTAATTTGTTTTTGTATTTTAAATTTTTTAAATTTAAATTTTTTTAATTTAATTTTTTTTTTTCTGCCAATCTACTGCTCCACACTCCTGTCCAGTAGGCATTAGGCCAGTTTCCTGCTTCAGCCTCACGACCGCGGTCGGAGGGGAGACACCGGAGACGATAACGTTCCTCGCTGCGGAGCCCCGTCACTTCACAAGAGAGGGAAAACCTCTGTTGGTCTGGTGGAGCTGCAGCAGTTATTTCTGCACACACGTCCACTGTACATTCACTAGATATTCTCAGAGCTACTAACTCTTCTGCAGTGTGTAGTGTGCGCGCATGCACGTGAGGTGGAGCGAGCTGAGTGAAGGCAAGCGGGCAGCGGAGCAGAGGAGCAGAGTACAGCAGAGACTCACTAGATATAACTCTGCAGTTTTGGTGCTTCCGTGTAATTTGTGTTGGAGTCTTGTCTGAACAGCGTAGCCACACGCGGGCGTGCATGGGACACCGACCCGGATTGATTTATACGTGTAAGAAGTTACAAACAGTCCCTTTAATGCTCTTTTTGTGGATTTGATGGTAAAAAAAAAGTTTGTTTTTCCTTTAGCTGTCCTGTTATTTTGTGGAAGGATTTCTCCAGATATACTCTGGGAACATTTCTGCACGTTTTTATTATGTCTGCAGTTCATAACAAAAACAGTATATATTATAAATATTTTTTTTATCATCTTAGCAAAATATTATATCCATGTATCAGATATACAGTGGAAAATAAAGTTTTTTACTTTGGAGAATTTATCTGTTATGTCCGTTTAAAATTAAATTACTCCATTGATGATATAGAACAAAACCTTTTATGCAAAAAAAGAAAAGATGTTAATGCTTTTTTTTGTGGATTTGATGGTAAAAAAAAAGTTTGTTTTTCTTTTAGCTGTCCTGTTATTTTGTGGATACTCTGTGAACATTTCTGCACGTTTTTATCATGTCTGCAGTTCATAACAAAAACAGTATATATTATAAATATATTTTTTTATCATCTTAGCAAAATATTATATCCAAAAAAACTACCATTGTATCAGTTATACAGTGGAAAATAAAGCTTTGACTTTGGAAAACTGATGTGTGATGCCCGTTTTGAATTAAACTACTCCAATGATGATATTGAACAAAACATTTTATGCAAAAAAAAATATATTTTTGTGGATTTGATGGTAAGATGATTTTTAAATCATCTTAGCAAACTCTCACATACCAAAAAATACCATTAACACAGAAACCCCGGTAAAAAAATGTAACATTGTATTCAAATGATCCCAAACTTTTTGAAAACTCTTAAATATATTTTAATTGTTCAAGATCACTGTTTGGACTGTCGAAAATTTGTTTAATTACTTTTTATTTTCCTTTATTTGTATTTACGCCCCGAACCCTTGTTTTTATCGTTAAAGTTTGGTATTACATAACTTTGCTATAGAAATAAATACATTCGCACTGCTTAAAAGCATTATATGTTATTTTGAAAATATCTGGAAAAGCATTTCCGGGCACCTCTTCAAACCCTCCAACAGAGCACACACTGACCTCATTACTCATTAATTAGGGAAATTTAAATCACCTGTGAGCACCTGCTTAAAAACACAGAAGGCACACACAATATGGAAATGCAGTGTTTACAGGACAGATAATAAATCTATGATCATGGCTTCAGACACAGGTAATATAATACGTGCACTTTTCAGTTTAACAGTTACATTATTCATATTTCTCTTATGTATGTTTGTAAAACAGTTACAGACCTGACCCTGCAGACTGATGAGGGTATTTCACCGACCAAACAGGTCAGCCACGATCTGAAGCTTGAACTTTTGATGGCTATCTGCCCCAAAACTAATGACCAACATGTTTTGTCCTCCACAGAACCTGCAGGATGTCGAGGACAGACTGGGCACTCTGTCTGATAAGATGACCCTGTGCAACAGAGTCCTGAATGACTTGAAGATTCTGAGTGATATTCTAGTGGTGAGCTCGCTTTTCTCTCCTTGGACGCTTGTGATTAATGCAGATTTTAATAGTCAATCTTTAATTCTCACAGAGGAAATCTCTCCAGGATGTGTCCTTACCACCGCGGAAGTGACCAGAAGTCAAACAGTCTCCCCCTTCCCTTCCCCTCCCATTTTATTTTTATTTTATGACTAAATAAATTCAACTGTTAATTTGAACTGTAAAACACTTCATTGAGTAGAAGAAGCAAACATGTCAGTGACAAGGATAAGGTTTTATTAGTATTATATTGCTCTCAATTCAGAAATGTATTTATCATATTACTTTATACGAAACAAGCATAAGCAAACATTTTCACATTATACATTCTTTTTTAAAAATACAAATCCTTAACAAGTCCTCATTCTTTGGGTGTCAAGACATTCCTTTGGAAGCATATAGTTTTCTTTTAATATTGCCCAATTGGAAAAAATAATGGTAAATTATGGATCTCAATTATCAGAAAACACTCTATAAACATTAATGATCAAACAATATGCTTCCAAACTAATGTCTCCATCAGTGATTTGCTGATGTTTCCGTTTCAGATAAACTTCAAACCTGGGCCACATGTCATAAACCATTTCTCTGCTTATTGATTAAAACAAATATGGGCAGCTGTAAGTTTGACTTTCATTTGTGAAGATGAGCCAACAAATTATCCACATCGAATTTGATTTTAATATGTGAAAGGCGGAGATGATTATATAAATGGAGTGAGCCCAGAAGAAACATGTTTACGCATTATGTGTAAAGTAAAAAAAAAAAAGAGGAAAAGCTGCATACATTTGACCAAAATAATTCTTAAAACAGAATCATTCATTCATTAAATACTCCTTCAAACAAATCCAGTTGGTTTTAAACAGCATGTGTTGCAACATTCATGGGGAAACAGTACTTGGACACACCACTCCAAATACGAAATGCAATATACTGGAGTTCAAGAAACATGCATAACGTTGTATGCATTGGAAAGGCAACTTTTGCCTCTGGAGTTCCGCATATAAGGTTGTGGCAGAATATCATTTAATGGAGGGAGGAATAAATCTTTTTGTCTTGGAGTCGGTATTTAAACTTGTGAATGCCACATGTAAAATTGCATAGTTGCGTTTTCTGACTGTATGCATGTATTAAAATATATTTTGATGGTATGAACTTGACTCCTGGCAGTAATTTTTCACGAGTGCCTTAAAGGGTAACTTAGGTATTTTTCAACCTGGATCCTATTTTCCCATGTTTTAGTGTCTAAATGACTAATGGGAACAACACTTTTTGAAATTGGTCCAGTATTGAGGGAGAACGCTGCAGCCGGCTTCGTAACGGGCTGTAATGTAATCATTTGGGGCAATCTGGCACCGTCCATTTACGTCCACTAAAAGTGCTTGTTTTAGCCAATGACAGGCAGATTGTTATAAGTGTCTGACCAGAGACCTGTACTACGAAGCGAGCTCAACATAACCAGGGTATCTTCTCCTTATCTGGCTTAAATAACCCTAACAACCGAGATCCCGCTAAGCGGTCCTACAAAGGTAGTTATCAACTCGCTAAGTCAACCCAGGGTTTCTCAATCAGGCTATGAGCGCGTTCACATGAAAGAGGTGGTGTTTGCAGCATGTGACCAATCAGAGACATGGACAAGTCTACTGTCAGCAGAGCGGCACATTTTACAAACAGAGCAAACTGTAATATTAGACAAAAATTAAGAAGTTAAACACATAATCCAGACTAAAAGTAAAGCAAATGAAGCTGCCAAATGCAGGAAGGACAGCTGGCAAAAGTGTGAATTGTGTGAATGCGTAAATTAAGAACTATTAATTTAACTGAATACTCAAAAGTCTGATTTTTCTAGTTGGGGCAGTGATATTATAAAAAGCTTTCAGAACATAATGGATGAATAGATTACCCTTCATTATGCCCATTGGTAAGGATGTGGCGCCTATGACTATTTCAGCCTTCTTTCAGCTGCGTCCCCGACTCCGGCGGTGTGAAACAGACTTGAGAGCAAGTAAAAAAACAAATCTAAAAACATTATTCAAAGCAGTAAGCACCCACAGCCTACAGCCAGCTGTCCTTCCTGCATTTGTCAGTTTAAACTGTGTTGTTTCCAGCCTATTTGTGTAATATTATCATACGATCCGCGCACCGAGCTGTGATTGGTCAGTAGGCGGTGCTTTTATACGAGTTGATCTCTTATCTGGAACATAACCTGCTCCGGAGCAGGTTAGGTGTTCAGCATAAGTTACCATGGCGATCTACCCCGGTAAGAAGTGAACCATCGTCGTAGGACTGAGAACCCTGAAGGGTTAACCCTGAAGTTACCTCCCTAACCCCTCAAATCCTGCTTCGCAGTACAGGCCTCTGGTTGAAAAATACCTAAGTTATCCTTTAAGAAGGAAATGGTGAGTAAATTATCAACATTTGGTAATCCAATGGAACCAAGTAGAGACACTCCTGATATCTAATACTGCATACATGGAATGGTTTAGAGCACAAAATGTGTGACTGGAGCCTTTCACAACATATCTATCTGCCTTCATGGCACCTGTGAAGCGAGGGAAAGCTCCACTCCTAAATTTTGGCAAAAAGAAAAGACATGAGTTTATGTGACATGCATGTCAGTTTGATCCTACAACGTGGATCTAAAATGTAGTTTCATATCACATGTAACCATTATGCTGCATATCCATTCATGACTTTTCCAAACAGGCAGCTAGCTGGAAAACAATACAGTTTCTAGGAAAAACCATAAGTTTTTCTGTCAATTTTCATCATTTTTTTTGCCTTGTTGTGATCTGCTGCTGGAAGTGATCGCCTGAGACTCAATGAAGACGAGTGTATTGGCATGTCGATGGCAAGTCTGTCTGAAGCAGAGACTGTGAAGGCAAGGAGGCTCATAGAACAGTTATGTTGTAAGGCCAAGTAGCTCTACACTCTATAGTATACAGGGCAATAATGCCTTCGTTCTATCATCATTGCATTGTGTCCCGTGTGAAACAATACTGTTAAATTATACTCTGAGCAGGAGGCTATGTGTTACATATATTTTGTTGCTATGGGGACTGTACAAAAGCCCAGCTGCTTGAAGAACTATTCAACTAAAACACAGCAAAAAATCTTCTGCATAACTGTGACGGGGGGGGGGGCTGAGAACGCAAGGATAGAGGGTATACATTAGCTCCAAACTCTGAGAGTTAGTAATTCAAAAGTCTATACAAAAATACAAATTCTAGAATAATCTACAAGTTTCTCAAAGATGTTTACACTAAAATGTACTGTATTTACACGGTCGCCAGGACACCATCTTTTTAAATGCTACTTTACAGCAGTTGTATACAAAAAAGTCTGTAGTGGTGCTGCACCTCAGATTACTCACTTTACAAGTTAGTGTGCAATAAACAGGGAAGAGTGCAGCAAAACGTAGGGCTACTGCAAGTGTGGGGGCATCTGGTGAGAAAAAAACGTATGTCTGAGTAACAAATTAAGGGAACCAGGATCAGTTATGACTTGATGCATCCCTGAGAGGGTCACAACCCTATAAAACATGGGATGTTGACAGTAGTTTCCTTACTGTTTCATTGTGGACAATTTTTTTTTTTTGCAAACAAGCAGATCCTCGAGGACAATTTGTTTCACTGTGCAGTCTCCTATAGGTGCCTCTTCTCTCAAAACTTGCTTTTAGCAATACCCATTATGTTCTTTAAATAAAAAATAAAAAGCAATTCAGTAACATAAAAACAGCTCAACTTAAACATACAAGTGATTGGAATAAATTAATAGATTTGTTCTGCTATCTTGTGGATAATAGTATTACCAGTATAATAAAAAGAATCAAGTATTTAAATAAATTAACATTTACAATTTTAAATTAGTTTTTAAGTTATAGGCAACTTATTGATGTATTAATTTCACTTAAAGACAGGCAGGTCAGATCACAGGTTCTTTTTCTCGATTAGTAAATAACTTTCAAAAAGAAGTAAAAAAAAAGAATCATCACATTTTCTGAACTACACCGGTCTTCCTAGAAAACAAAAATACTGAGGAAATCACTTCATATTATATGACAGCCAACCCCTTCTAATTCCTACAGGGAGCGATGCTTGTTAGAATTAAATTCCTCTAATATACAGTGCATTCTGGTCAGTTGCATACCAGCTTTAAGCATTTGTTAGAACCTGTAGTACAGTACAAGGATATACAGACACGTTTTGTTTTTCCTAAGGTGTCTGACCTTCAAGGAAAATGGAACTCTTAAGTTATCAGTGCTTGGACAATGCTTGTTTCATTCGATCAATTCAGAGTGGATATCGAAGGTTATTATATACAGTTTGATTATGTTCATAACAAAAAGGATCTACTGCCTTTTCCCTGCATTCATTAGCATTAACATTGCTAAATCTCATTAAGCAAAAATAATCCTGTTTTTAAAAACTCAACTACTGCAATGAGACTCAACAGAAAAAAGTATTCATAGTTTGTGTATATATATATGTTGCACAATGCCATACAGAACAGACTGCACTGCAGGTACAGGGGGGGTTTGATATACACGCTATATAGGGAGAAAGAAGAGGCGAGGCTGTGGAGAATGACTCGAGATGTGGGTGGAATTGATGCCTGTGGATGAGTGGGTGCAAAAAGATGAACACGTGGTGCCAGACTCAGAAGGCAGCTCTTTCTAAGGATTGCCATCAGGGGCCATACTGAAGTCTTCAGCCACCAGCAGCAGAGCCTCAATGTTGGCGGCCGTCTCAGGGCTCTGCATGGAGAGGAAGTCCGACACATCCATGTTGGCTAACCCGTCAGACGACGGAGGGTTTGTGGCAGTGCTGCTCACTATCGTGGAGAAAGTCTGAGCTGAGGACGAGGAAGAAGAAGTAGAAGAAGAAGAGGGGGCCTCCGGCCTCAGCTCACCCTCCTTGGAGGAAGACTCGCATGAAGAAGATGAGGTGGCTGGATGATGCGGAGGCTCTGGAGGTGGTGGTGGTGGTGGTGGTGGTGGAGGAGGAGGGGGCTCTGGTGGTTGTGGCTGTGCTGGGGCTGAAACCGTGGAGGAGGCACTCTTTGAACTCTTTTCTTTAGCAGCGTCCCTGCAGGCACACTGGCACATGCAGGATTCCTCCTGTTTGATGATGATGACCGGCAGACTGAGGCCGATCTGTTGGACTGAGCTGCCTGAAAACAGAAAACACCATTTGAAGTTCAATGAAAACAAGAAGTGCAAATTGCTTTCCAAATTGCCCTGCAAAGCATATCAAAAGATAATGAAAATATATAAGGTAAAATAAAGTTACAAGGGGTGAGAAACAAGGTTATAAGACTTTTTAATTTTAAAAATTATATTTTAATTTTGACTTTTCAATTTCATTTTAGTTTAGTTTTAGGTTGATTTCAGAGTGTTTGCTGGTTTCAGTTTAGTTTCAGTTTTTCAGAAAGGGTTAGTTTTTATACATTCAGTAGTTTTGCACTTCAGCAGTTTTTTTTTTGTAAGGGCCAGGTATAATGTCTCAGAAGTATGTATCTACAAATACATACAAAATACATGGCTAGAGAACTGCGTAGGAATGGCCATAATGTTTAATGTCTAGTATTTGTGCTACTTTAATGTCCAATGTGAAGCAATTGCGGCATGAAACCATCTCCTGGAATGTCAAGTTCGTTCAATTTCTGTGGTTCAACGTCACAAGAGTTGAGAGAAATTCATGCTGTCGCCTTTTGTCAGTGGTGATAAATTATAGCTAAAAAAAACTAAAAATGAAACAAATTTACCTTCATTTTTATTATGTTTGTTATTAGTTTTTAACCAGGAAATATAGTTTTAGTTTAGTTTTACTAAAAGGATTTAGTTTTTATTAAGTTTCAGTTTAATACAAATATTTTTCACCGCTTATTTTTGTTTTAGTTTACTATAATATAAGTAGTAGTAGTATAGATAGTATAGTATAGAAATGACTAACTGCTTAGTAAGGAGTTGTCATTCATCAGTTGTTGACTGAGAAGAGAACATGTACTGATAGACCTCTTGGTCAACAAATAAAAAGTACACAATGTGACGGAGGGAAAACCTTTTTCCTCAAAAGAACATCAACATTTAAATCTTGTTCCTCCGCAGCAATTGAACAGTTCACTTTTAAGAGCAGTCAGAGATACTTCGTCATAACTCTTTAGAAGAGGACAATAAGCTGAAACAAGAGGTCAATGAATTGATTAGTCGACGGTATTTGTCCTCTTCTTGTCCTGAATATTTTGAATGTTATTGCTCCTGTGCCTTTACGTGTCAATTTATGATTAAATATTCTAATGGGATACCGTTTTAACTGTTCTAGCACTGTGCCTTAATTGAGTGTCAGCATCTTGGAACTGCATTTGTATAATAAAACCACTGTGACAGTATCTTAGTGGAGCTCTCCGGACACCCATCTACTATTTAATGAATCCTATTAAAGCTAAGTACCGCAATAGATGTCAAAACAAATTTATGATTTCATTACAGCCTTTTGGCCAATGTCCAAAACATAAAAATATATAATAATTCACTACTCATTGACTTACCAGCGCTTCCTCCTACTGGTATGGCTGTAGTGAAGAAAACTTTTTCCACTTTTGGAGCTCCTTGATGGGTCTGCAAAAAAACATTAAACACCACGGCTCAAGCAGGATAAAAAAAAAAGAAAGCTGGGGACATGCTAGAGTATCCTGAGGTTGATTTGCACCAGATTTCTAACTGTATTGAAGGGACGTGTGAGGTGTATCTGTGTTGTATTAACGGACCAGTGTGTAGGATTTCAGGGGATCTATTAGCATAAATAGTTTTCATTTGTGTATAATCACCTGAAACTAAGAATCGTTGTGTTTTCGTAAGCTTAGAATGAGTCCTTCATATCTACATAGGGAGCGGGTCCTCTTCACGGAGTCCACCATGTTGCTCCGCCATGTTTCTACAGTAGCCCAGAACGGACAAACCAAACACTGGCTCTAGAGAGAGCCTTTCACGTTTTTAAGTTACCTGAAGGCCATCGTAGTTCTCGGACTTGTGAAACTGCGGTAACGTTAGCCGCAGAGTATAAAACCGTGGTACCGCCAGCCGCCGTCTGATTTCAGTTGTTCCTGAAGTAGTGTTACTATGGTAAGGATGGCCTCTGAGCGAGGTGAACGGCGTTACCACGGTTTTGCACTCAGCGGTTCACGTTACCGCAGTCTTGGAAAGGGCGGAGTGAGCGGTGGGGTACTCAGTTGGTTGCAATGTGTAAACCAAACCACTAGATGCCACCAAATCCTACACACTGTACCTTTAAAAGTTGTTTTGATAAAAAGTAACACCTATTCCTTTGCTTAACTTACTGAAAATAGAGAGTCAGTGCTGACCACTGCCATAACCCCACTGGTTTACTTTACATATAAATTTGTTAAATGTATAGTTTCAGTTTTTGCATAATAACGTAAGTGCATGGCATGTTCTTTGCTAATCCTCTCACATGAATATACTCAGCATTAGAAGACAAAATGCAAGAAATCCCTAATTTCATGCATGTAGGAATGTTTTTTTTTAAACTTGAATGTATCACAAAATCAAGACTAGTACAAATGAAGTAACCATTTCTCTGTGTAAAACACTGTGTGGGAGCATTACTCACTGCTTGGTCTGGGTTCTGCTGGCTGTTGGCAGCACTGCTGAGGATCCACTGGAGGTTCTGGTCCGACATGACCAGGCTGGGCTGCAGCAGGTTCGGGGTGGGAGCTATTGTGATGGTGGCAGGGGTGGTAGCCAAACTGGGGCCAGAGTTGGGGACAGGGTTGTTGGCCAAAGGCACAGGTAGAGCCCCAGCTGCCACAGCAGCGTCTGTTGCGGTGGCTGCAACAACAGACACAGGAGCAGCGCCTGGTGCTGTGGTGGTCAGTGCTGGAGTCACTGGAGGAGGAGGAGCGGAGATGGCTGGCGGTAGAGGAGTGGTCTGGGTGGCACTGTCCGGCTGCAGGAATGTGGGTGGCAGTGCCACGAAGTGCTGGGCGGCGACATGGTCTGGTGCTTGGACAGAGGCTTGGGCAGGCACATCGGAGATCTGCTGAGGCCTGGTTACTTGTATGAAAGGGGGAGGCCGCGTGGAGCTGATAGTAGCCGTGAAAGAGACAGAGGTGGAGGCCTGAGAGGAAGAGCTCTGACTGAGCCGGGAAGGAGCCTCCGAGGCTGCGGTTGAGTGGGAACAGGAAGATGAGCAGGTAGGATGGAGAGAGAAAGAGATGAGAGACGATCCGTCTCCTAAATGGGTAGGCGTCTCTAGGCTGAAGGATTCAGCAAGGCTCTCTGAGGAAGGAAACACAACTCCCATCAGTGAAAATGAGGACATTCAATGCAATTCAAGCTGACGGATTTTGAAATATACTGACCGTTGGGATGGGCATCATCTTGGCTGACGCTATTTTCAGGACTCTGGAACATGAGCTCAAAGATTTTCACAGGGGTGACACTGCTAAGGTCCAAATGTTGAGCCTGCAATACAATTTAAACTTAATAAATGACTTTGCTAAGTATTACAGCCAGAAACTCTTGTAAATTCTTATTACAGTGACAACTAAACTTAGGTGTCAAAATACCTGCCTGTTCATTGACATCTTTACAGACTATCTTGACAACTCCTCAACATTTTTAATCCACTGTCTGTTTGACAAAATCTGAAACAAAGGCCAGACTTACATTATGGATGTTCTCCCGTAGCTCTGAGTCTGTAGAGATGAGGCTCAAGTCACTGAGGCACAGCGAGTGATTTGCATCCTGTAATTAAGAGAAGAAATGGACCTGATTAAACTTGCCACTGCTACGGGATCAAGCGTCATGATATGGGAGTGAAACTGGGAAAAAATGCAACATCTACGGTACGTTAAATGTAAAAATAGTTTTACTTTAAAGGAACAATTTACCACAAAAGGTAAACTAGCAGGTAATGACAAAATTAAAGCTGTCCTGCAAATATTTCAGAATAAAAGCCTTGTGTTAACAAATGAAGGAATTCTGTCCTGAGAAAAAAAGCTGGAGGGATTTTATTTAGAAACGAAAACAGAAAGTGTTGAGTTAAAATATAATATAAAATATTTACTTTTTTCATGTCTGTAACATATTCGACAGATATGGACATTGAAACTGTAGTAATGTTGCTGGTATGATGTCAATATACAGTCAAAAGATCATTTTCACTGTCTATTTTTGCTGTGAACCGCGCGGCACATGGAATAAATAGGCGAGACCTCGAATCTCTAGAAGCGACGCAGCTGTGTGCCGCTGTGCGTGGAGAACATGTGCCATCGAGAGATGAAGTTGCTGTACTGGGACTCACTTCAGAGAGCGGATGGGTGAGGGTGACAGTGAAGGGCTGTCCTTTGTCGTGGCCCCGGACGTGACTCTTCAAACTGTACTGGCTGCTAAAAGCCTTCTCACAGCCGTCACTCGGACAGTTGAATGGCTTCTCCCCTATAGAACGAGCACAGACAGTGAGGGGAGAATACAGAAGGAGACTGACAGGTAAGAGCTAATCTTTACAGCTCAATCAATAACGTCAGCCAAGATAAAAGTTGATATTTAATTTCCTATTGCAGACACTAAAAATGTAACATGTCCTTATATCAACGCCGTGTAATAATATGAGGTAAACTACAGCTGTTTTCTGGTTACTTTTTCATCACCAGAGTGAGGCTTTTGCTACTTATGATACAATAAAACCGAAAAAACAAAAACACAACCATTGACTATATTCATGTCTGTCATATTGAGTGCTGGATATTGCACTTTTATCTGATTATTTTGTTAGCATGCACACAACTGTAAACACAGGCAAGCATATTGAGCACAGAATCTAATGTTTCACCTTTTGTTTTTATCCAACAGGAGGTTCTCATGGATGCATAGTATTAAAAACCAAAGGACTTTGCTTCATCTGCTCAACTGGGAACTTACGATTTATTTATTATTTCAAATTTTAATTTGAGGATAAACCGCTTGAGACCCATCATCTCGTTTTCAAGGGGGTCCTCAAGATGCAAAAAAAAGGAAATTAACAGACTTTTAAACAAAAATGAGTTTTAAAGTGTAATCTGCACAAAACTAATGAGAAATATAATAAATGCTTCCAAACAAACAAAATAACATTAAGTCAACGTACTGAGTCTACCTATAAACTAAAAAACAACTAACAACAAGCAAATAAGCCTTGAGGTCATGAGAAGAAGGAAATTAGCTTCTTAAAAACGTTAGCTGTTGTGCAAACAATAGAAACTGGTCTATATATATATAAAGATCACCTCCTTTATGAAGAGGAGTAACTTTAGAACTTTTCCAAATAGATGGAAGTTTACATGTAGGCCTAGATAAGAACAAATTAAATAAGTCAACAAGTGGGAAAATAAGTACTTGAGAAGCTTATTTTATATTAAATTTAGTCTCTAAGCCATCAGATCCAGGGAGCACAGCCAACAACGATTAGGAAAGTTATTTGTCCAATCAATACAAGTACACGTGGACACAGGCTCTTTAGTTACTGCTTCTTTAACTACATTTCTACAGACTTTTGAAAGGATGACATAGTAAAAACAAAACCACATAAAATGTTTTTGGCTGCAGGAAAAAAAATCTATTTGTTTGGGCTATTCAAATGTATTAAGTGTGGGAGGCACTGGTAAAACTGTAAATGCAAATCAGGCAAAGCTGAAAAACAAACATGTCCTTGTTCAAGCTTCTCTAGAACAATCAACGATACATAAAACAAACCAGTAATATATACCTGTGTGCGTCCGTACATGCGTTTTTAGGTGATGACTTGCAGCAAAGGCTTTGCCACAGCCATCGTGGTCACACCTGAAGGCAAAGACAGATACAAAAAAAAAATCACGTTAGAAATATGCAAATAGACAGGGATGAATTTTCAAGACACTAGATTTGATAATATATCTACAGTAAAAGCCAGGCCCCTGCCAGAACAGCAAGCACCTGTGACTCATCATATATAGTTGGCTATGTGTATATGATGAGTCACAGGTGCTGTATGTACAGCAGATGGGAAAGGCCTCTGCTTAACCAAAATGCAGCTCCCACAAAAAAAGTGAGTGAAAGACATAAACAATTTTAATATGAAGAAACTAGGGCTGTCAAAGTTATCGCGATAACACGCAAACTCGTTTTAGCGACACTAATTTCTTTAACGCATTAACGCAATTGATCGTTCGGACGTTGTAGCAGGCTGAGTTTTAAAGCTAGAGAGAAGATACTGTCATCATAAGAAACTACAAAAAGGAATCTACTGGTACCAATCATGTCACACTAGCTTGCCGCGAAGGAGGCTAAATAACGCTCTAAACGTACGCAAAATTTTGGCAAGGAAAAACTGGTATGGCCATTTTCAAAGGGGTCCCTTGACCTCTGACCTCAGGATATGAGAATGAAAATGGGTTTATGGGTACCCACGATTCTCCCCTTTACAGACATGCCCATTTTATGATATTCCCGTGCAATACGGGGCAAGTCAAGTCAGCAGACTGACACACTGACAGCTGTTGTTGCCTGTTGGGCTTGAGTTGCCTGTTGGGCTTGAGTTTGCCATGATTTGAAAAAAAATGTATGCTAAATGCAGTACCTGTGAGGTTTTCTGGACAATATTTGTCATTGTTTTGTGTTGTTAATTGATTTCCAATAATAAATATATACATACACTTGCATAAAACAAGCATATTTGTCCATTCCCATGTTGATAAAAGTATTAAATACTCGACGAATCTCTCTTTAAGGTACATTTTGAACAGATAAAAAATGTGTGATTAATCATGGACAATCATATTATTAATCGCGATTAAATATCTTAATGGTTTGACAGCCCTAGAAAAAAACCTAAACATTTCATTTGTGTAGACAAGCAAAACATTAAAACAGACTAAAAGAGCTGTCTGCGAGTATCAATTAGCATCACAGTTCCTTTATCTTCTACTAGGGGGTGGATTAAACCTGGTGTGATAATGGAAATGCTCACCGGAATGGCTTCTCCCCAGTGTGTGTGCGAATGTGCTTCCTCAGGTCGCTAAGTGTGGTAAAGTACTTTGTGCATCCCTCTGAATCACAGTTGAATGTCTTGCCTGTGTGAAGTCTCTGGTGTGCTTTTAGTCTGCAGAGACAATGAAGTGTGTTTCATTAAACCACAACGGGAGACATGCAGAGAGAAACAAACTAAGCACAGTGGCATTAAACGGCATGTGTTGATTCCTGTTGCACTTTCTTAAAGAATGTCTAAAAAGCATTATGAACAAGAGAGCAGAGTCCACATTCAGATAACAGAATCTAGTCAGAAAACGAGAGAAATCTGGGTGTCATGGAAGATGGGGAGAGGAATGCAATGTTATTAAAAGGAGAGTCCACCCATGTGTGGCATTGGTTGGCTGCCCTGCGTACCAGCCTCTGACAGGCAACTAATGGCAGTGGCACAGCTCCACCAAGCTACAAACAGGTTGTCATTGCAACCGAACCAATACAGACCAGAGGGCTTGGATGTGGACTGCTTGAGATCACGGCAAAACACAGCGACATCTGAACAGTGAAAATGCTACAAATGAAGAAAATGCCCGGCACTGGTCAAAATAGACTAAAACTTTAATTGAGTCTGGTGTTGTCAAAAATAGATATTCATCTGCAGTATCACTCTCATTACAGACAAACAAAAACATTTCAGATGGCAGATTTACCTAATTTTAAAATAACATACGCAACATCTTTAATGACCAAACTCACACAAATTGCAACGGAAACTGAAAACTGCAGGATTAAAGTTGGATATTTTCATTTAGGGAGAATTGGTAATTAGGGATAAGCTAGCGATTAGAAAGAGAGAACATACAGGCCAGAGCACCCTGAGGTGACAATGTTCTGCTTTTTCATGGTTTTGTTCCTTTTATGGATTGTTTCGATTGCTTTAACTAATGTATTTTTGTGCTGACCCTGTGTATTTTTGCACCTCTGACCAAATAAATGTCCTTCTTTGGATAACAAAGTTACACTTAAGATTTGTAGGCTGCACGGAAAAAAAACTTAAAAATACTGTCAGAAGAATTGCCAACACACAGCACACCGAAAATTATACATTTTAATTATAATAAATTACTCATTGTGTCCATCTCATATTGTATTATTTGAACAAAAGTTAGACATGACCGTATTTGACAACACTAGTAAGCCATCTAATTCAGTGGTTCCCAATCTATCTTTCTCGAAGCCCCCCTGCTTGTAACTTTTTTATTAAATCAACTTTCTTTAATGAATATCACTCGTCAGCTAAATGCAAACAAATATGGATATTTCATTAGATAAAAATGTGAATTTTGGAAATGTTAACATCTATCTTTTCCCAATAAAATTTGGACTTTTGGACACTCTGGAGTTATTGGACAATGTTGGGATCACAGGAGTCGGAAACAATCCTACGCAGCCACCACTAGAATCGAATTCTACAAATAGTATAATACTAATAATATTAGCCTGATCTTTATCCGCAACTGTGTTGAAACACCGGGTTTTAACAGAATGTGGCCAACTAAGTAGCAAAAAAATATATATTTTTAAATAGTTTTATATACAGACTTTTGTATAAATTGTCCAGCAAGTGTGTTATTATGATTATAGTTATACATGTGCAGATCTAATTTTGACAACCTCAGAGCAGACAAATCCTGGAACTGGACCCCAGGTTGGGAACTGCTGATCTACTTTATGGCAGGACCGGCCTAACAAATGACTTTATGACACAATCCAATGTTTATTACTTATACTTCAATTTCTAGACACCGCTATCAGTGGTGATAATGATCTGAACAGCACCCATGAGGAGAAATAAAACGCAACAAAGCTGTGTAAAGGCTTACCTGTATAACGTGTTAAAGGCCTTCTCACAGCCTTGCACATCACACTCAAACGGCTTCTCCTTGGTGTGAACACGGACATGGATCTTGAGGCTGTAGGAGGTGAGGAAGGCCTTTCCACAGCCCTGTTGATTACACACAAATGTGTACTCGCCCCGGTGTGTCTTCTGGTGTGTTCGCAGGTTTCCCGCCGTGCTGTACGTCCTGGTGCAGCCTTCGAACATGCACTGGTAGCGCTTCACCTGATAGAGGAAGAAGAGGAAAGGGACATCAGCGCTTATCATCCTGAAACTAAGGAAACAGATAACATCACCTCTCTTAAAAATCAATTAAATAGTCTTAAACCTGTATTTCAAAAAAGGCAGTGAAAAAGTAATTTGCTAATTCTCAGTAATAACCAGCCTGGCCATACGATGAAGTGACAGTCTGACTCAGCGTGACCTTTCAGACGGGACCTGAACTCAATGACTCAGCCACCCATCAGCACATGAAGCGGGTGAGCACAAAGGACAGCGATGATGACTAGCCCCCCATGCAATACATCCCATCCAATTCTGTTTCACAGCACCAATCTGCACTGCAGTGTGGCAGTCTCCTGCTCTCTTCTCACACAAAAGCCCTGGGGCAATGTGAATAAAAGCAGTTCATTCTCTTCTTCAACAAAAATGCTATCCTGTGTTGAACACAAAGTCAGGAGGAGAAAGCTTGTGGTGGGCCGCCTCGACAAGAGGACCCCCTCTCTCAGCTAACATTATTCCTGTTATTCACTGTCTGGATCCTCTTAGAGATCTTTTATTAAAAAATAAAATCCTACCATAAAATTCCCCATTAACATGACTCAAGATAGAAAACTGCATGTTTACCCCTGACTGCAATAGATCAGGTAGTTCCCCAATGCTGAGTAGCCAGCAAAGTGGGAGAATTAGAAAGTGAGAGAATTTTTTTTATTGTAATGTCATTTTTACACAAAGTAATAAACAAACCTCTCAAGTAAGGCTGCGACTAACGATTATTTTCATTGTTGATTAATCTGTCAATTATTTTCTTATTTAATCGATTAGTTGTTTGGTCTATAAAATGTCATAAAATTACAAGATGAAGTCCTCAAATGTCTTGTTTTGTCCACAACTCAAATATATTCAGTTTACTGTCATAGAGGAGTAAAAAAACCCAGAAAATATTCACATTTAAGAAGCTGGAATCAATTCTACTTTTTTTTCTTAAAAAATTACTCAAACCGATTATCAAAATAGTTGGCGATTAATTTAATAGTTGACAACTAATCGATTACTTGTTGCAGTTCTACTCTAATGTATGTTTATGAAATCTTCATTTTGCTGAAGATATTTGAGATCAAGATATTAGTTTTGCAAGAGTTTTGGAAAAAAATTGCAGCACAAAAAAATGAAATGACATTTTTATGACAGGCTTGATGTCAAATTCAAACAAAGTTTTGAACAATATATTAAAAACTGCGTGACTGTGAGTGATAATACACTTAGCAGTTAAGTGCTAATGCATGTTGATATTTATTTTCAAGAGCAAAAGCATTTTCTTCACAATGTTTTAACATTTCTTTTGGTGCAAGTGATGCCTTTGTTAGTTTGGAAAATAACTGTCACATCAGTGAAAACCCTATGTTGTTCATCCTAGCAGCCTCAATGCTTTACTTCAGGAGGACTTTGTCCAACACACCTAATCATACCATGAAAGAGACAAAACCTGCTTAGCTGTTGTACATACAGTGGAAGTGATAGAAAGCTGATTCAATTTCCTTTCAGTCTTACTAGCAAACACTAATCTGAGTGATGGGTAATCTAAGGCCATTCATTTTGGTTTCAAGGATGTGGGAGGGATCATTTGTGAAGCAAACATCCATGCGAAGCCACCGTAGGAGGCCTGTTAAAGCTTGTAGCTCAGTACTGTACTCGTCTCCCACACAATCGTGACTCCACCATCAGTTCGTTCATTGTGAGAGAGCATTGTATACTTCGGTCCTCCACATGCATAGCGCAAAAAGACCACTTCATTACAAATTAAATGGTTATGCGAGTGTATTTACAGCAATATCACTAAGTGTTTGTCTGACGTTGCTCCTTGTCATTCGTTTTTTTTTCCTGAAACATTTTTGAAGTGAAATCTTTTATTTGTTGTTCACAGAAAATAGCCACTCTTGGGTCCTCTCCACTCATCATGCTTTTCAAAGGGTGGCTAAAATTGTTTTTTTTTTCTGTGTAGTACACACTGAATTGAATGCACACAGCATACTTTGCACCACATCACAATGCAGCATGTGACTGCCACTACCCACTGGGATTTTATGTAAAGACTCCATTGAAAAGACGTACAGTTTTATCTGCTAAATCAAAATAATATTTGACAAAGAAGCAAGATGGAGCTTCATTTTGTTAGAGGTTGCTTCCATTTTTTGCCGTGTGCACTTCAGTTTAGGGATAAGTAAGTTTATTGTCCTCTTGGAAATTTATTCTGTGCTTGTGGCAATCATCATAACAATGACACAACAAATCAAGCAAAACGTCATAACAATGACATTGGCAAAGATAACAATACAGATAAAAAACCCACCAACAATGCAAGGACAATGGCGGTGATCAAGACAATCCAACATTACATACAGATTAAACAAACACTGTGCTCGGCGTACAGCAGTAACACCCACAAATACTGGCCAACCGCCACACACATAGCATCATATTTTGTTTGTTTAGTGATATCATGCTGTTGGTTTAAAAAACCTTAGGGGCTTCACAAAGTTCACAGGCTTCACAAAGACAGCACCCTGTACCCTCAACCTCATGTTAGGAAATCATTTTCACTAAAAAGGGGATATGATACATAACCAAGAATTCTCTGCCATTTCCTTGTGACTCAGAACCATCAGAACAGTGTTGCACCATTTTGTTGTTGCAAGAAATATTAACTATTTGTGCAGTTTCTTCCTACTTGCAGACAAGAACAAGAAACCACAAACTCTTCATAAATTCACAGTAGACGAGAACCAGTATGTTTCTATTACTGCCCAGAGAAATGTGTATTCATTCACAGTCACAATGACATGACAAAATGACTCCTGGTGATTGCAGTCTATTGCGGTGATTGCGGTCTAAAATTAAAATAAAACAATTTTCTTAGTGTTTACGAAATTCCAAGATTTTTTTTCTCAGTGTCAAATGCTGGGCTGATACCAACTAACAAACAGTCCATCCACAATACTTGGTCTCATCTTCATTGATCGTACCAACATTGGCTATGTCATAAGAAGATTCCAGATTAAAAACAGCACTGGAGAGAGAGTGCTCCCTGGTAGGGCCTCCTAATAATAACATTAGGGAAAAACACTGCAGCACTCCACCCATCTAAGGATGCTATTAATCACATCTAGCTGTAGAAATATCTTCATTAAAATAAAGTCTTACAGTATTAAACTAGGGCTGTTAATCCATTAAAATATTTAATTGCTTGATTGATTGGCCATACTTAATCGTGATTAATCACAAATTAGTCAAACATTTTTTATCTGTTCAAAATGTACCTTAAATGGAGATTTGTCAAGTATTTAATACGTTTATCAACATGGGAGTGGACAAATATGCTGCTTTATGCAAATGTATGTATACATTTATTATTGGAAATTAATTAACACAAAACAATGACAAATATGTCCAGAAACCCTCACAGGTACTGCATTTAGCATAACAAAATATGCTTCAATCATAACATGGCAAACTCAAGCCCAACAAGCAACAACAGCTGTCAGTGTGTCAGTGTGCTGACTTGACTATGACTTGCCCCAAACTGCATGTGATTATCATAAAAAGGGTATGTCTGTAAAGGAAAGACTCATTGGTACCAATAGAACCCATTTTCATTCACATATCTTGAGGTCAGAGGTCAAGGGACCCCTTTGAAAATGGCCATGCCAGTTTTTCCTTGCCAAAATTTAGCGCAAGTTTGGAGCGTTATTTAGATCGTGGCAAGCTAGTGTGACATGGTTGGTATCAATGTTTTCTAGTTTCATATCATTCCAGTATCTTCCAGGTTGAATAGCGGCTGGGCCCGACAGCGGCCCGTCGGATTTTTAAGAGGTGATAAAAAATTGCAAGTTGCAGCATTATTATTGCGTTAACTTTGACAGCCCTATATTAAACACATATTGACAACAAACAAAAAGAACATGGTCATATGGCTTGGGTCTATAAAGATGACAGTAAATGTTATGCAGGATGTCCAAAATATCCTCCCCTATGCTTCCGTCCCTCCTATACAAACTGTAATGGGTCACATGTATTTGAAACTCCACGAGGAACCGGATTTATTACAATCCTCTCAAGACGCTTCATTATAAAAGACGCTGAACTGAACTGAACTGTATGTGGCATTTCCTTAATAGGCATATAGTGTGCATCATCTGACATTTGAAACAACTAACTAAACACAGGACTGAGTTGTTCCCTGCAGTCCTTCAGCACCGTACCTCTTATTCATCAAGGACCTGCGTTACCAGTGCACACATGCTGCCAGATGATTTTACAGTGTACTTCCACTAATTAGGCTGGGATAGGTGTCAACATAAGGCAAATTCAGAACATGAATACGGAAAGGAGGCAGAGTGAGTTGTGGAAGCAGACCTTACAGCATGTTAACATATTTGCAATTGTACTTTGCATTTCACCAAGGAAAAGCATGTCAATAATAACACTTGCTATATTGTTACATTATGCATCTCACAGTTTGTAAGGCCATTAGACATGTTAGATAAATCCATTTAAATCAATTAGCAGGAATGACTGGAAGAGCCTCCATGAGCCAAACCAAGCAATTACTTCAGCACTAACCAAACAAAACCAAAGCATTCTTCAGCAGTAATAGCCGACAGCCTTCTAGTAATCACAATCTAACCTTATCTGTGTATTTACGCCACAGGTTACTGAACAGAAGCACAACACCTTTGATACAAAAAGAAGCTGCTTATTGAAATCATTGTGCACCTGTGTTGACACTAAACATTCAAAGTAAAAGATATCTTTTTTGAGAACTTGACAAAAGAGATGCCCTTGGTCATCCAACAAGCATTTACACATTTCATTAAAATGTAGTTGCTGTATATCCTTTACATTTGGAGGAGAGGCATGTATTTAGGCTTACCTCTCTCATCTTGGTCTCTGGGCACTCGGAGTGCAGGGTGAGGGTGGCCCCCTCTATGTTGCGTGGCATGCGGGTGGAGCCTGGATTTATTGTGAACTGGATCTGGTCTTGAGAAATGGTGTGGTGCACATAACCCTGTGACATGCCATCAGGGTCGCTCATAAAGGCCAGAGAGCCATCCTCCTCATCTCCATCACCTTCCCCTTCAGTTAGGAAAGTGACCCCATCATCGTCTCCTCCACAGTGGCCCTCCTCTTCGCCCTCCTCATCTAGCCGAATAGGGTCCCGCTCAATGAGTACCGTGGTGCGGTCGTAAACCCGACCAGAGGACGATGAAGGTTCAGCGATCAGGTCGTCATCGTCTTTGTCAAAGGGGATCTTGTCTTCCTCTTCGTCGTCGTCCCGCCCCAGGGGATCCACCTCCACCTCAAAGTACATCTGCGCCTCTGTATGAGGGCCATGCTCACTCATGGTCCCTGGTGCCTCTCCTTCCTTGGCAGGGAGGACTGCACACTCACACTGTTAAACGTTACAGCCTGAAATATAAATTTGCAAAATTATTAATATATATAAATTAGGCAATTCAAAGAGCTTTACATGAGACATAAAATTGAGACCCACAATAGACCCGTTTTGGTAGATGTCGGTAGATGTCATGTAGAAGTGGTGTACATCATCTGAAAGCTGGGAACCTGAATATTAATTTGAAATGCAGCTCAACACTGTGTCAAGTTGTTTCTAGTCATAATAAGAAATAAACATGAATTAATTAATGAATTAATTATTTCAAATAAATTGTGAAAGTGTATAAGAGCTTAGAACATTATGATCAAAGTATATGATGGCTATTCCCATGCTCTATTATGTCTTCTAAGTTGTTGAATACATTTTTGAGATGATACCATTTGTTACACAGATTTAGTGCTAAATCTAACCATTTTTTTACCAATCGAGAATTGATAAAAATGATCAATAAAATCTCCAAAATACCACATTATGACACCAAGATCTTGAGGAACACCATAGAAAAAGCTGTGATGTGATTTGGCTTCAGAAGCTTTTGACATTTTGAGATTTTTGACGATTATATGCCAAGCACTTCTGTAATGGAAACTGCTCAGAAACCCCCTTATGGTCAAAATACCAAAAAACATACATCCTCTGAATGCCCTATTTCTGTAGTTTGTGGTTGTAAAGTTGAATGAGGCTGTGATTATCCTAGAGGTCACCACAGGTCATTTTATACAGTGAGTTACACAGTTTAAAAAAATGGTCTCACTACAATGAAATGGCTACTATGGGGACTAACATCATCACACATGAATGAATACAATTGGGCTCAATGGATCCACAAGAGCCTCAGCTTTACAGCGATACCCAATTTATGCAAATCCAAGACTGTTTAGGGACCCCAGTATGCAGAAATATTCAAACACATCGATTCTAGAATTGGCAAAAATAACACATTTATACTGCATGCAAAAAACGGCATGCTTTTTGCCCAAAACTGCATGCGATTATTGTAAAGTGAGCATGTCTGTAAACGGGAGACTTGGGGTACCCATAGAACCCTTTTTTTGTTAAAATATCTTGAGGTCAGAGGTCAAGGGACCCCTTTGAAAATGGCCATGCCAGTTTTTCTTCGCCAAAATTTTGCCCAAATTTGGAGCGTTATTTCGCCTCCTTCCCGACAAGCTATAGCATGACATGGTTGGTATCAAATCCTTAATTCTTCTAGTTTCATATGAGATCAGTATCTTCACTCTAGCTCTAAACTGAAGCCTCTGAAAGATAGTAAAGTCGGTCTCAGAAGGTTAATAAGAAACACAATGTGTCATAAAAAGACACATATCGGGGTTTAAAACGAGTAAAATAAAATAGAAGATAGACTTAAGCTGAAATCATATAAAATAGATAAAACATGGGAATGAAAATCACTGTTCAATTAGAGTGAAGTGCAGGATATGAATAAATAGTCCTGAGTTTAACTTAATAAAATTCAGTGCCAAACAGAAATGTCTAAATTTAAAAGAACTGGAGCAAACCTCATGTTTTCTGGGAGTTACCTCCAGATATGTGATGTGAAAAAGACTGAATGCTGCTACCCAGTAATGCTATCCTGAATGATCTGAGAGGTTTGGAATGACAGTCCCTTAACATAGCAGCAGATCTACCGGTAGCAGTGGACCAGATGAGTTCAATTCAAAATAAAAAGAGCCATATTGCCTTGTTAAAAGAGCTCAGCTTGGACATTAAATAACAGGTTTATCACAACACCTAAATATAGTCCTAGAGAGCACTGGCATTGTGAAGGGCCTGTTTTGACAGAACAATTACCAACAAGCCTCAAATGTGTTTGTTCTATGTCTAGATTTGGGACTTTGATTATATTTAATGTTAATGTAATCACAAAAATCACTGTTCAATTAGAGTGAAGTGCACGATATGAATAAATAGTCCTGAGTTTAACTTAATAAAAGAGAGAATTGGAGCAAACCTCATGTTTTCTAGGAGTTAGTTCCAGATATGTGATGTGTAAAAAGACTGAATGCTGCTTCCCAGCAATGCTATCCTGAATGATCTGAGAGGTTTGGAATGACAGTCCCTTAACATAGCAGCAGATCTACCAGTAGCAGTGGAACAAATGGGTTCAATTAAACATAAAGAGACATATTGCCTTGTTAAAAGTGCTCAGACATTAAATAACAGGTTTATCATAACACCTAATACACTCCTAGAGAGCACTGCATCGTGAAGGGCCTGTTTTAACAGAACAATTACCAACAACTGGTTAGCCTCAAATGTGTTTGTGCTATATGTCTAGAGGTGGGCTTTGATTATATTTAATGTTAATGTAATCACGAAAATCACTGTTCAATTAGAGTGAAGTGCAGGATATGAATAAATAGTCCTGAGTTTAACTAAATAAAAGGCAGTGCCAAACAGAAATGTCTAAATTTAAAACAACGGAGAATTGGAGCAAACCTCATGTTTTCTGGGAGTTAGTTCCAGATATGTGATGTGAAAAGACTGAATGCTGCTTCCCAGTAATGCTATCCTGAATGATCTGAGAGGTTTGGAATGACAGTCCCTTAACATAGCAGCAGATCTACCAGTAGCAGTGGACCAAGATGAGTTCAATTCAAAATAAAGAGCCTTTGTTAAAATAGCTCAGCTTGGAAATTAAAATAACAGGTTTAGGTTTATCATAACACCTAATACACTCCTAGAGAGCACTGCATCGTGAAGACCTGTTTTGACAGAACAATTACCAACAACTGGTTAGCCTCAAATGTGTTTGTGCTATGTCTAGAGCTGGGCTTTGATTATATTTAATGTTAATGTAATCACGAAAATCACTGTGCAATTAGAGTGAAGTGCAGGATATGAATAAATTGTCCTGAGTTTAACTTAATAAAAGAGAATTGGAGCAAACCTCATGTTTTCTAGGAGTTAGTTCCAGATATGTGATGTGAAAAGACTGAATGCTGCTTCCCAGTAATGCTATCCTGAATGATCAGAGAGGTTTGGACTGACAGTCCCTTAACATAGCAGCAGATCTACCGGTAGCAGTGGACCAAGATGAGTCGAATTAAAAATAAAAAGAGCCATATTGCCTTGTTAAAAGAGCTTAGACATTAAAGAACAGGTTTATCATAACACCTAATACACTCCTAGAGAGCACTGCATCGTGAAGGCCTGTATTGACAGAACAATTACCAACAACTGGTTAGCCTCAAATGTGTTTGTTCTATGTCTAGATTTGGGGCTTTGATTATATTTAATGTTAATGTAAATATATCAGTGTGTCAATCAAAAAAAATCCCTGTTCAGGAGACACTATGAGACCTCACAGTTCATCTAGATGTGATGTGATGTAATGTGATGTAAAAAAGACTGAATGCTGCTTCCCAGTAATGCTATCCTGTATGATCTGAGAGGTTTGGACTGACAGTCAGCAGATCTACCGGTAGCAGTGGACCAGATATGTTCAATTCAAACTAAAGAGCCATATTGCCTTTCTTAAAAGAGCTCAGCTTGGACATTAAATAACAGGTTTAGGTTTATCATAACACCTACTAGAGAGCACTGCATGGTGAAGGGCCTGTTTTGACAGAACAATTACCAACAACTGGTTAGCCTCAAATGTGTTTGTGCTATATGTCTAGAGCTGGGCTTTCATTATATTTAATGTTAATGTCAAATAAACATCCCTGTTCAGGAGACACTAAGAGACCTCACAGTTCATCTAGAACTTTCTGATATCAATCACAGAAGTCACGAGAACAGCAGCTGCTAAACTCAGCTAATTTAACTCTCATTATTGATTAATTCTAATCGATTAAATCCCCCATACTGCCTTTTATAAAACATTATGTATAAAACATGTCACACACAATGACAGTTAACTTTTGCATTACATTGCTAGCTAACATGTATAATAAACACAAGAGTGGCCTGATTAGATGAACACAACCACGTTTACCCCCTTTAGACTGACACAATACAGTAATAACTTTAATATGTCAAGATACTGAGATTGTTGTTAGCCTTTTACAGTGTTAGCAAGCTGTGTGTTAACAAACCCGCTGGTTGATACTGACCTGATGTTGCTAGCCTCACAGCTAGCTTCATGCTACAAACACAGATCCATTAGAAGCACTTCTTAGCGACTTGATTTCAGAGTCAACACAACAGCAAACATTTTTAGTATGTTGCTTGAAAGCTAAATGAACGTCAACTATCACTTATTTCTCTACACATGCAGAGATTTACTAGCTAGCAATAATTTGACTTAGCTAGGGAGCTAGCTAGTTAGCTTAGCTGTCGACTACCTATCTTCCCTTCTCTTGCATTAAATAACTAGTTTCATGATAAACCAAGTGATAAACTGACTAACACACAGTATTGCGCTGAAGCTTAAGTTCATCGACTACACAGATATTACATTAAAATATATTTACCTGTTCAATTTGATGCCTTTTATATCCACTATGCTTTGGATGTTTAGCACTTTTCTTCCTATCCTCCTCCCTAGGATACCAAACAACGTCACACACACTCATTCGTGATGAATTATGGGAAATTAAATAATGCAAGATTAAAACATCAAATGTTATTCTTTCTAAATGTGTGACCTATTGACTTTTTTATGTGACAAATGTGATTTTAGGGAAGGGTTTTCTCACACAAACACACATTATGAGAAAAAATAATTTAATTTCTTTGTTGATTGGTAAAAAATCACCACTGACACACACTTTGTTTCCAACAGTTTTATATATAAAAACAATATGCTGTTGAGATCAGAAACATTAAAATACAAATTATTTTTTTCTTTTTAAATAAAATATACATACATTAAAAATTGTTAGGTCTCTACAGATGCTCCATGATATACAATAAACTCTGTATCAACAGATCACCACATTGCTGTGTGTGTGAAACATGTAATATCAAATAAGAGCTGTCACTTGTAATTATACTACATATCTATACAAAGAGCCAATCTAAGAATATAAGAAATCATTATAGTTTATTTCAAATACTGGGACTGTACAGGGTTTTAGTATTCAGCTTCAGCATGATGGACAAGAGAAGGAGGAGAAGTCCTCCATCTAGGAGGAGCCTTGGGCCAGGAAGTGCTGAAAGAAGTCCTGAGTTTTCCTCTTTTCTGGAAGATCCTGCTTCGTAGGTGACTTCAGGAGCAAGGAGGCAAAAATGGTGGCTATGCAGAGAGAGAAAAAAATAAATTATTCATATTGCATAGTATAACAAAGGGTTGTAATGTTATATCTTTATTAGCAGGGTTTCCAGAGAAGATGAGAAGAAATTCATTTTTGTGTTTTTTTAAATAATCATCATTATGTACATTAGATGTTACTACAATTCCTTTTGTTGCTATAATTCAGTTCATATTCAACCATTATTTATACAGGGTAGGTTAGGTGAGCATACATTCTTTTTTCCAAGTATTGAAAAGATAAATAAGTGCAAAAGTCTTTGAATCGTAAACAGAACAGAATATTAAACAGGACTTTTATTCATTTTCACTTTCTATTGCTTTATTTGTTAGTCTCGCTTCACTTACACAACAAGCTGACTAAAGCACAAAGCAGCAGCTAATAATAAAACATTCATGAATGAAAGAAACTGAAGTGCAACCTGCTTCCCTTTCTTACCCAAGATGTTGACATCTAATCGATTGCTAGCAGAATTCTTCATCAGCTCACGGAGAAAGGCAGCTAAATAGTTGAACACATTTTTATGGCACTGAGGTAGCATGGAAATAACCTGAAGACAGAAGACATTAAATATAAAAAGATAGAGATTAACTTTTATAATTTAACACATCTTGGGAATAGATAATGGTGATCAGGCTGTCTCACTCACTTTCTCACACTGACTGGCATTGGCGCAGCTTTCTAGGCACTGCTGGTAAAAGGAGTAGGGAACCACCGGCTCTGGAAGGGCATCTAGGAAGAGAAGCAAGGCCTCTGCCACTGAGTGGTTACTGCCTGCTGCAGGTCAATACAGAGTCAAGGATATAATGCTTGAGCAGAACCTGCATGTTTTGAAATGTAGTAGATGCAAAATAAGAATCTAATACACTATTAATCCCCCAGATTAATTCAAAGGGACAGGTTAACCATCAGACACATCACATTTTTGTTGCATTACCTCAGTATTTCTGTATATTGCACCTAAAATTAACTGGGGGGGGGGAAGGGAATATATATATAAAAGGCTGTTGTCAAAACAACAAAATGTATGTAAACAAACATGTATGATCTACCCTGCGTTACTTTTCAAATATTCTATACAGAAAACATTTTTTTCCACACTGATGGTTAATAGTTGATGACAATAGTTGTTGAAGGATACGAAGGGAATCTGGAATGCCAGTGTCAAGGCAATCCCTTATTTCTGCAAATTCACTCCGGAGCCCAGGTTGCTGAAATATGTCTTCCTGCAAATAGGACAGTAAATATTAAATATTCGTTTCATTAAAAAAACACAGTTATTAATGGTGACAATGAGTTAAATCACAAACAGGTTCATGTGGGCTGAAGAAAATGCTTTTTTGGTTTGAGGCGTAGCAGAGTTGCAATGGATTTAATTAAAATTAAAAGCACAATCCTATGTTTAAATGATTAAAAGTAAATATTAATTTCGAGGGATGCATCGATTTATTGGCCAAACAACAGTATTGGACGATTTTCAACTCGGTGACTGCAATCATTCTATCGGCAAAAGAGATGTTTTTCACCGATGGCAGAGGCTGAGGTTTGTGTGTCGTGTTGCATTCATTTTGTGTTGTTAGCTGCTGATTTAATTACATTTAATTTGTTTCACAAAATGTTTTTGTTTTTGTTGACAAATTCCTCTCATTAAGTAGGTAGTTGTATACAGGCTAAAGGGGCTCTTGGAGCAGTTATTTTTCATGTGACAGAAGTTATTTTAAAACTTGTTTCATAAATTTGTACGAATTTGTGCTCATTCAAGATATGAATGAAGGGCTGAATAGCTTTAAGAGTGAATACAATTAAATTATTTTACTATAATGAAGATGGCTTTGTTTCCCTGGCACCAAAGGGGAATAAATAACAACAAAATATACAACAACAAAACATCGGTATTGGCTATCGTCCAAATTTGTATTTTAAACATCGGTATCGGCCCATAATTTTGCAATTGGTGCATCCGTATTAATTTACTTCTCAAAATCAATGCCTCAACTCTACAAAGTTACTTGGCTTGCTGGCACAACCACTTAAAGGTAAAAGTCAGACAAAGACAAAGATCTGCAGATCAGTTTTTTTTTTTTTGTGGTGTTTGCTGCATATAACCAATCACAAACATGGATAAGTCTACTGTCAGCAGAGCGGCACCTTTTACAAAGGAGGAGCGAACTATAATGTTAGACAAATACAAAGAAGTTAAACACATAATCCAGATTAATAATAACACGGTTGAAGCTGCCAAATGCAGGACTTCTTTGAACTTTGAACTTCTTTCTATTTGAGTGATTTTTTTATACGATCTGCCCACCGAGCTCTGATTGGTCAGTAAGCGGTGCTTTTATACGAGTTGATCTCTTATCTCTGCTCCGGAGCAGGTTAGGTGTTCAGCATCAGTTACCATGGCAATCTATTTTCATTATGTTGTTACTTTGTACACACGACATCTATTGCACATCTGTCAATCCTGGAAGGGGGATCCCTCATCTGTTGCTCTTCCTCTTTTTTTGGGGAGGGGGGGGGGTTTCGTTATCCGATGAGAGGGTTGCACTGTAAAGGACAGAGGGTGTCGTATCCTGTACAGATTGTAAAGCCCCCTGAGGCGAATTTGTGATTTGTGGTTTTGGGCTATACAAATAAAATTGACTTGACTTGAATCTACCCCGGTAAGAAGTGAACCACCGTCGTAGGACAGAAAACCCATGGTTAACCCTGAAGTTACCTCGTTAACCCCAAATCCTGCTTCGTAGTACAGGCAACTGTAGACGTTTTTTGGATGTGCATACCCAACACTGTTTGTCTTACGCACAACTATTGAGTCATACCACTGTCTTTGTAGACTCAAGAACATTGAAACTTTTTAGTTTGCTCAATACTTGTGGCATGCAGTGACTTTCATTTATTTGTCCTTTATACAAAAGACACAAAAAGCTTGGAAGGAGGCCAAGAGTTATATAATTCACTTTAAGGATATGAACCTGCAAACAAGAAAACTGCATCAGAAATAAAAAATTGGATTATAGTGTTTTTTTAATTTTATTATAGCACCAAAATAGAAGCTTCAGCAACACATTTTCATACCTGTTTAAGTGCATTGCGGAACAAGTGATCCACCATCATCCAGAGTTCTTTAGGAATGTCTAGAGGCTTTTCAGTGTTTGTTGCATTCTCATCTCCAGACATCTCCGCCTGATGTTGAGGACAAATGGAGAAAAGCGAAGCAGTTAAGTCAAAATGGACTTAACAGTGTTTAACTTCAAATATGAAACAGTACAAAAGAAACTACTATGCTGTGGCCTATGAGACAACAAGAGGCATTTCAAGGACACAGTCCGTGCTCTGCACATGGAAGCACTAACCACTTCACGGAGGGTTTCTTGCGGCATGTCCTGGATGGGCTCCCTCAGCTGACACAATGAACGGATGGAGGAGCCGTAGCAGCTGGGCAGGTAGTTTCCTGTCACAGAGATGAAGTAGTCCTTGCCACGCGCCAGGTGGAGCACCAGGATGTCTTCGATCTGCTCCTTGCCAGAGTTAAGTTCAGTTGCTGTTGAGCGGTTTACAAAAACCTCAAGCTCAATGTCCACAGAACCACCTAGATGTTGAGAGAGATGCACATATAAAGTGAAACTGTCATAATTCAGGAACTGATGTCTGCTGCCCAAGTGAGTTGTTATTTTGTGCTAGGGTCACTACAAGCATTTACTGAGGTAGTACTGTTTGAGGATTTGTAAAGCACTAACTTTCCCCAGGGACTAGGAACCTTTTGAGGAACTCATTGTGCAGGGACCAGGGTCTAAATTAATTTCCAGGGACATTTTACCCCCCAAAAAGGCCGTGGTCAGGGGGTAGTACTTTCTGAAAGTACGGGAACTTTTGTTGTGGGATTTTCAGGGATGACCGTCGCTGATTGGTCAAACACACACACACAGCGCAGTGGTTTTACCTATACTCCAGTGTCAATTTGGGACCATTTTACAACGAGGGGAGAGCATTTCTCTTTGTTTGATAACATTTAAAGTAAAGTTAGGCTCTGCTGTCTGCTTCTCGACTCATTTTAAAAAAAGACAGAGTAAAAGAGAGAGGGATCACGCAAACAAGCTGAGAGGGCGAGCGGCAGAAGAGAGAGAGACAGCACGGCGATGCTGCGAATGAGAGACCGTCAAACACTCAACAGATGATTTACTGTGGAGACAGAAGCTCTTAGTTTCATTTTGCTTCTCTGTAAACTAAATACTATGCAGCAGTAAATGTCGTCGCCGTGAGAAAAAACCTAAGGTTTATTTTTTTTCAACATGTTTTTTTAGATGAAACGGTCGGGCACACCGATCTGCAGGCTGCAGTTTGTTTACCCCATAGATATTACCCCTGCGACCACCAGCAGCCCTCGTCCCATGTCATGTTGCTTGTCAAATCTTCGCAGGTCTTTAGACCGCTATGGAAACGCAGACATCAGTGGGTTGAAGGAACCTTTTAGTTCCATGAAGAGTAATCCCCGGGACTAAAATTACCAAGACCTTCTTGGTGGAAACGCAGCTATTGTGTACTTAACAATTTCTAAAACCTAAATGCAGGTCAATGACGCTTTATCAAAATGAAATATGTGACTGGGAGATGAAACGCTGACTTTATGTGCTACTCACCCTGAGCGATAAAGCCTTTAGGGGGGTTGGCTGTGAGCCAGGGCTTGCAGTACGTGGGCTCGTTCGGCTTCTGGATAAACTCAAACTGACACGGGACCTGCCCGTCATTGAAGAGGTTCAGTGTCTGTGCTTGGTGCTGCATGTATTTCACATCCATAAAGTGGAACTGAAAGAAGAGGGAAAGGTTTGTGAGGCAAGATAGAAAAATTAGACTCCATTTCATGTAAATGTATCCTTTAAATATCTGCATTAGGCTCACAGCCCGAGATCAATACACAGCTTCATTAGTGGCGGTTTACTTACTGAATTCATCAAAGGAACATAATGAGAAGGAAATTGATTGTACACGGTGTATCAGGGAGGTACTAGTGCTCTCATTTCACTGTAATAGGACTGAATGTGTTAGGAAACTTTACCTCTCGCTTGTACAAGGTTACGGACGGAATACACTCGTTCTCCATTTTGTCTATGTCGCGTACAATCTCTTCAAAGGTCTTCTTATAGGCCTCAGCATTTACTCTCTTGATCTGTAGGGACAGACAAGAAAGATGTAAGAGGCAAAGAAACAATGCAGCATAGACATCTGTGTTATATGACCTTTAAATAATACTGCAATATACAGTATATGTGGTATGGCAAAAAAAATAGGAGCCCGTTGACGTGAAGTGAACCGATAAAGTTATATCTTAATGCATTTTCATTGATGCATAATCTCTTTTCTCCTCCCCTACTTTTTAAAATTATGTACAGTATATGTTTCACTACATCTCTTTCAAACAATATGAAACCAGTTAGAAGAAGGTTAAATTATTTACCCCAACGACAAGCAGGGAACTGACTGGTTTGTGGTCACTGGTCTTCAGAGCCATGTGACTCTGGTAATGCTGTTGCTTGATGTTCTTCCCTCTCCACAGGATGCGGTCACACCACGCAGGCACACGGCATTTTTCACTAAATGCAGAAGAAAGAACAGATGTTAATACTCAAGTACGTTTATTACATCTTTTACTGTACATACATTACATCTGTATTACAGTGTATTTGTACATATGTCAAAGGTAACGAGGTGAAAAAGCAAAAGATGCCACACAACACTGCTCCTGCGATCTAGGACCACATTAACTGTAAGGCATGTTTATTGATAATGTTAATTAATGGCCCGAAAACTGGGTGGCTATAGTGACTTATTAAGGCCACCGACGCAAAGTCAAGGTTGTTGTAGTTTTCTGTTTCAATGTAAGAAGCCCTTTCACATGTTCACCAGGTGAAACATGTAAGGCAAGCTGTTTTGACATTGCTACAGAGCAGATTTCGATTAAAGGAACACTTCACCCACAAAATCACAATTTGTATATCAATTACTCACCCCTTGAATTCTTGAAGCCTCCACGGCGAACGAAGAATACAAAAACGGAGAAAAGTCTTGATGAATTGAATTAAATGGGGGCCGCGTTTAACAACAGCAAAACTATATCAAATCATCCGTTTACAAACTGTCACACAACTCGTGCAGTATAATACCAGTCTCATTTATCCAGTCGCATGCTCACCATTTCCACATGCATTCACACATGTATCTTTGCTAAAACCTTACTATTTAAAACACTTCTGCACAGTCTCACGCTTGCACAGGCACGCTACTCATCCGTGCGAGTCTGAAGTGTTTTAAATAGTGAGGTTTTAGCAAAGATGCATGTGTTTGGGAAGTAATGACCATACGACTGGATAAATGAGACTTGAATTATACTGCACAAGTTGTGTGTGAGTTTGTAAACGGAGGTTTTGGCAGAGTTTTGCTTTAAACTCGGCAATTCATCAAGACTTATCTACATTTTTTGATTCTTTGTTCACCGCGGATGCATGCGAGAAAAACTGCGTTTTCTTCAAGAATTCAAGGTAACACGGGGTGAGTAACTGATGACAAATGGTCATTTTGTGGGTGCGTTATATTCGCATTACATTACAATAACAGTTTTTCTCCCTGAACCCCATATTTCTATCATAAAGCTACTGTGATATATTCTTGTGGCAATTATGTGAATACTCCACTAAAGTGGTTTTAACATAGTAGAACAAAGTATACAAAGACATTGCTCTATAAATTGAGAAATGTTTGTTTGTTTGTAGACTGGAAAGCTTACACAAACATTCAGACAAGTAGTTTTAGTGTCGGAGTACTTCACATTTCAACTATCCTCACTTTAACTATGAACATAACCGTATCATTGAGGAAATTACTAAAAATGTTCCATTCTGCTACTTGCAGTCAGGTCTTCGTATGAGATTACCTTGTATCCCACTTGTCAGAGCCGGTGTCATATTTGTAGGTGGGCTGGAAATCAATCCCTCCCTCTGCGAAGCCAACAAACACGGCCTCCTCATCGATCTGCCTCTTGAGCTGAGGACCATATGAAGCTGGTAAGTATCACCACTCACAAACAAGAACCATGAGTAAAGACGATTTAAATAGGCGAAAGAAGAGATGAAAGTTATTGATATTACCTGATCATAACTGTGCAGCGTCTCAAAGTCCTTGTTGCTGATTAGCTCCTTCACGTTTGAGACGTCAAGTTCACTGATCCTGTAGTTGAGGTCCCCGATCCATAAAATCACACTGGTGAGGGACAGAGACACAGAGGAAGAAACATGGAGATAACTTGAATATGGAGCAAATGTTGTCACAGTTGGATATTGGATAAGAATTTGCAATATCTCATGCAGCTATTACAAACGTTACATACTAATCCTAAACATAAATATCTGGATTTAAAGCAAAAAAAGCAGCAAAAGCAGTTTTATGATCAAAGTTTTGCACGACAAATTCTTGATGTTGTGGCATAATGTTAAAAGAAACCACTTGATACATATGATGACAGTGTAACTCTATAATATTAAATTGGTTTCATACTCATGCTTCATGATAGTGAGTGGAGGCTGGGTGGGGTCAAGCTGGCGAAACAGCAGACGACTGCATATGTCCTTGTAGTCTTGATTACGTCTCTCGAATTCTTCAATGTGGGCAGCTAGGTGAGAGTTGACCACGCAGATATCAGAGTTGTGGAAGCGAAAACGGACCGACACAGCACCCTTATTTCCCTGTGAATTGAAAGAGTGATTGAAAGAGAGAGAAAGAGAAATTCAGGCAGAATAATAAACTGTATGCAACACAACTAAAACTCCTGCAAAAAGATTCAGAGGAAATGCAATGTTTTATGCAGTTATATATGCTCCTTTGCTTGACAGTAGTCTGATATTATGCAAACACTTTGACAATTGGCGTATTTCAGATAGTTCTTGGTCATAAATCAGTCTCTTATTACTGCAGGAAAGGATGGAGCAACCTTACAAAGGCCCCCACTGGTCACCAGCCAGCCATCTGCTCTACACTGCAGGGACTGCTAAGTAAGCACGGCCACATACAAGACAAGAATAATCTATTCTGCAGCAGTGCATAAGGAGTTAAATTGGGGCTGCTGGACATAGCACTTGATGAAGTGTTGATGAAGCACTAAAGTGAAGAACAGTTCAAAGGAGGAACCAGACAAGCAGCGAAACCCTTGCGCATAATATTACCTTATTCATTGCGGTTTGCCTGCAGCTGTTGTGGCAATGAAACAACACCGTCATTGTAGGAGCCCAAATGTTTGTTTTTTTCTGCTTTGTTCATTTGATAGTCTAGTGTTGATGTGTAAATCTACTGTTGATACAAACTCAACACTTGTGTGGTATAACTAATGCATTTATATGATGGCAATGGAAGGGCTTTAATGTGAAGTAAGGTGTCGTGATATTTAAAAAAGGAAAACTATATCTCTAACCCTTGCTCTCTGCTAGTGATTTTGTTTCAGTTGACAATGACATTGTTGACATTGTATTGATGGCAGATGATGGCCTTGTAGATATTTTGCTTATCAGTTCATCTGGTTGCTCTTTCACTATCCATTAGTGTAATTGTTCTCTTTGTACAGTTATGGTTACAGACTCTCTCTCCTCCTCCCTACACTCGTGTTTTGAGTGTAATTAATTTGCTAAAAATGAGAAAAAAAACACACAATGAACAAAGATGAATTGGCTGATAGTGTGTTTTTCAAATTTTCAATAGATATATCATTATCGGGAATTCTTTTGGCCACAATAATCGTGTATAGAAAATCTGATATCCCGACAGTCCTAATGTGAAGCCAAAGACAATATGAGTGATGTTACTTAAAGTGTATCTAAACACTGATTTTGACATTTTTGGCACCTGATGGCTGGAAGTTGGTTTGAAACTCTGCATTTTTACTACATCTCTGACAAAGCAAGATAAAGGAGAATGAATAAGAAAACAAGGACTGACGTTTGGTACGTCAGCAAAAAAAGGAAATGAATGGAGAGGAGTGACACCTTTTTCCCTTATGTACCTGCCCTGTGGACATGCAAACAACAGCTAGAACACCTTGAAGCATGGACTCTGATCACGGCTGCTCAGCACTGTTTATAATGTTGTAATATCTTATAATATACACAACACAAATCTACATGGAGGACCCATGCATGTAAAATCAGGCCTTACCATCCTTCCCATGATGCCAGTGCCCACACTCTCAGCCTCCACATCAGAGATGAACTCTGCATGCTCCTTCTTCACATAGAAGATCAGCATGATGCCCACCAGACGCACCAACTTCACCTGTGGAAGATGAGTAGATTTACAAATGTCAAATGGGAAAAGATACACAACAATTCACAGAGTAATGTAACATGCACATTTGCTGGATATTTTTATTTAATGGGCAGTCAGTGGAGCCACATGAAGCAGGCTCAGAAGTGCTTTAATACAGTTTTTGCTGCTTGTATCAGCATCTTAACTGTCTTTTAACCGCAACTACTATGAACAATGACAACATTTAACAGTTGAAGACACTTAGTGTCATCCCCCGTCTTATCTCAAGGAAAACAGAAGCGAAAAAGTACATCCCAGAATACGAAGCAGTTGTGCCTGGGAGGAAGCATAAATAGTTTGATAAGCCTTCCTGTCAACATTACATGAATCAACATTCAGAGACGAAGGTGAAAACATTTATTTGTAAGCTTTCTGAGCTGTACAGTGTCAGTTACAGATCAGCCAAGTGTGCTTTAGTGAGAGCACTGACAGTGGATGAAGAAATGACACGTCATTATGCTGCCTACATGACTTACAGACATCCTGTGAGCCCTAAAATGACCAGAAGAAAACAGTCAAGCCGTGAGAGGAGGAAGCTAATGAGTTAGAGTCAGCACTATGAGAAAAGGGAAGTAGGTGAAAGCGAATAGGGGGAAGAAAAAGAGACAGACCAAAAGTAACTTAAGATATAAGGCGTCCCTAAGCTCATCAAATAAACAGGGATATCAGGACGGTTCCTTAAGAATATGCTGTGTAATAATCTGCGTAATGTGATGGTACAGTGTTATGTAGACAGTTACTTTGCCCACAGGAATAAAATGCATGAGCTATCTGCTAGCTTACTGTAACACAGAACACTTCAATCCAGGGCTGTCAAAGTTAACGCAAATTAGTTTTGACACTTTCGTTTCTTTAACGCAACTTGCAATTTTTAGGTTACAGCAGGCTCAGTTTTAAAGCTAGAGTGAAGGAGGCTAAATAACGCTCCAAACTTACGCTAAAGTTTGGTGAGAAAAAATGTCATGGCCATTTTGAAAGGGGTCCCTTGACTTCTGACCTCAAGATATGTGAATGAAAATGGGTTCTATGGGTACCCACGAGTCTCCCCTTTACAGACATGCCCACTTTATGATAATCACATGCAGTTTGGGGCAAATCATAGTCAAGATAGCACACTGACACACTGATAGCTGTTGTTACCTGTTGGGCTTCAGTTTGCTGAATTGAACTGTTATGATTTGAGCATATTTTAATGCTAAATGCGGTACCTGTGAGGGTTTCTGGAAAACATTTGTCATTGTTTTGTGTTGTTAATTGATTTCAGGTCACGGGCAAATCATGCGATTAAATATTGTAATCGATTAACAACCCTACTTCAAACACAATCAAATAGAAATACATTACCAGCCTCCATGTTAAAAAGAGCTAAAAAAGCTCGACAGAAGAATATAGAGGGCTGTGCATAACATAACATTCAAGGCCCAGTCCAAATACCAACTATAATTATATTAATACAGGAAAAACAAGATTAAAGAAAAAAAAAGACTTCCTTACTAAGGCATACTTGGCATCTGGATGCAAGGCCTCGGACACAGCCTTCGTCCACTCCAGCTCTTTGGGGGTGTCATTGAAGAAGAAAGCTTCTTTACTGAGGTCAAGCTCCTGAAAACTACCAGGAAGGACAAAACTTTTTCACTCAACACCAAATTAGTAAAATGAAGCAAACTGAAAGGCAGGATTACACATAGAGCTGAATCTGTGTGTGGGCATGTTCTCCTTGCATACATCTGTCAGAGGTTTGAGCAGTAGATGTCTGTGTGTGTAATGGGATTAAGCGGAGAACTGCAAGGCTATTCTCCAGCAGGGTGAATGTGACTTACCCCACGCAGTACATGTCAGGAGAGTTCGGAGTGCAGCTCAGCCAAGGACGGAGGCTTTCCTTTGGCGTCTGTCCATTCACATTGTATGTGCCGAGAAAAAAGCTGAAACAGAACGGGGAGAGGTGAGAAGTTGGCACAAAGGAGAGGAATACAGAGCCAAAGTTTGTTTGCCAACTATTTTGAGTTTATCCTGCAGACTGTGAGGGTTTCTAGCAAAACCGGCCAATCATTTTCAGTTCACATCAGGGGAGATTAAAATAGTGAAACAGTGACCTCAATCTATATTAAGATGATGCCTTGCTGCTTTACTGCAGTGCTCACTAGCTCATGTCTAGAAATATTTTATGTAGGTTGAATGAGAACAGCTGCCCTTTTTCAGCATTGTTACTATTCATTTAAGGGGCCGGTATACTCCGTCACTGCTGCTTGTCGGATGTTCGAATAGCTTCAGAAACCCCCTCCCAATGCTAGATAAGGGGGTTGTGTCTCACCATTTCTGTAACTTTCCAAAACTGATGATACGACATTCACACCCACTTCACTCAGTGATTGGTCAGCTGTGTGGAGGTGAGAGCTTTTTTTCCATTCTTGACACAACTATTTCTGTCACGTTTTGTGTGTACAACCGAGTGCAACACTACGAATGTCTTCCAGGAGAGACTGTATGAAAATGTGTGCTATTATCTCTACATTTAAACAATATCACGTCTCCCCCTCTCTATGACGGCTGGCTTTTCACTCCACCTTTGTGTGTTGCTGTACAGAACAACTATAAACGCTTTTGATTTCCACATTTTAAGAAATAGCTCTGATCGAGTATACCCCGGCCGTCACACTCATACACAGTGAGGCTACATTCACACCAGCTCCAGAGGTGCGGCGAAAACGCAAGTCCTCCCATTCATTTTGGATGGGGCAGTGCGTTTTGGCTGCGACAGAGGCGGCCGCAGGGGGTGCCAAAATAAAAATGCAGCGGTCTGCGGCAGAAAAGTAGAAATAGAATCAACTTTTGGAGAAGCACAACCTTACGTCATGCTGCAGTGGCCTATCACGTAACCGACGATCCAGAGCTGTACAACCAAGGCATGAGGGAACAAAAGACATTAATTGTCACAGTCAATGGGCCATTAAAGTGACTCTCCTACACCGCCGCACAACACAGCGAATCACTGCAACGCCTAATCTGTGTGAATGCAGTCTTACAACTAGGAGCTGTCTACAATACAAAGTAACAGTAGAGAATAAAAATAGTCTCATGTTTTGACCTCTGAGCAGCCCCACTGGATCTTAAGTGCCTTGCTGAAGGGTATCTACATTGTGAGAAATGGTAAGAGGACCCAGCCCTTGTCGTTTACCTCCCCACTGAGATTTATTCTGCCGGTCCAGACTGAAAATCAGCTTCTCTCCATTCAATAGCCCTCTTCTCTGACCTTCAGGCAGCTGCTGCTCTGCTCATGCTGCTGCACAAAAGCAGCACAGAGCTCTGTGTTTTCTACTGACCGCCATGATACAACACTTTCGGCCCTAATGTCCCTACCCTCAGCTAACTAGAAAGATGCTGAAGCGGTCTTTATACAATCATCTTGGACTGCTGCTTTCCTGAACTTTTGACCTAATCTGCACATCAGCATAGATTTTCAGTACATTCTCAGTATGTACTGTAATATGAGATGAAAGCAGGCAATGCACATGTGTTCACATGGCAACTTTTGAAGCTTATTTCTTATTCAGGGTCATGCAGGGACAGGAGCCTTCCCAGCAGGCTTTGAGCAAAAGGTAGGTAACAACACCTTGGAGAGGTTGCGAGTCAGTCACATGCCAAACACACATTCAGACTCACACCTACAGACAATTTAGAGTTTACAATTAACCTGCGCTTCATGTCTGGTGTGTGGGAGCAAATCAAAGCACCCTGGGGAAACCTGTCCCCAATATGCAAATTCCACAAAGAAACAAATTTTGGCGTACCATCCACAGAGCCAACATGCTGCCAATGCAACATATAGTGCTTCTTATTATAGTTCTTCAGTTTTACACTGAATAGCATTAATGTTTTTGCATGTTTTAACACAGCATATAGAGTATTTCCCTGTTCATTTCTTTGTATTTTAATCTTTTTCATATTTAAAGGTATAATATGTAACCGTTGTCGTTTGCTGTTTGTAAACACAAGGCATTCAAAGTTGGCTCCTCCTCCTCGGCTCAACGTGCGAGGGAGAGAGAGAGAGAGAGAGAGAGAGAGAGAGAGAGAGAGAGAGAGAGCAGTGGTGGTCGAGCGAGCTATAGAGTGAATGGAGTGAGATACCAGAGAAATAAAACGTTATTTTCAGATCGTTTCCTGGCGGCTATGTTCTAAAACACAAATAACAACTAACTTCCTGTCTGCTGGCTGTGGCTCAGCGCTGCTCTCGTCAAACTACACACACACACTGATCATAGCAGCACTTGCACACAGCAGATGAGGTGCAGAGGAGCAGTGGGATCGCTGGAACACATGCACATAACACCGCCTGTTATCATCCGTGAAATACATCTGTTTTGTACCTGACCACTGTGCTTCGGTATTAGAAGCCGAGGGGCTTGACACAGCGGCGGTATTTGACCACATGAAGGAGCTGCACAGCCTGCATGCTGTTATTGGTTGGAGGTTACACCCTAACGTAGGGCCCAAAGGCTGTTTGCAGACGCCCAGCAGTGTCTCGAGTAAAGAAAGACAAGAAGAAAAGTGGAAATACAGGCAGTGGGCAAGTCTCTGCAGAAACAGACAACATCACACACTTCTAGTGGGGCATAAGTTATGATTGAGAGGGATTATTTTTGTATCCGTCCATACATTGGTTTTTAGTTAATTCTTGCATATTATACCTTTAAAATTCCTTCTTCCATTTTCATTATATATTCCTGTTTATTCTTCGCTATAATTCTTTATGTGTGTGAATATTTAGGCACAGATCTACCAGCAGGAGGCAGTGTCAGCATCATGGTTTAGCTCTGATGCTGACTCCAGCAAATGCTTATTTTTCAACCATCTGACTGAGACAAACTCAATAAAAATGTCTAGGCCTCTACAGGGACATTCATACAATACATTAAATAAGGAATTAGATGAAGAGTTACAACCTGAGCTACAGCATATTAATGCACTGCACCGGTGCATTTCTTGACAGTGTCTATAGAGTTTAGTTTAGCAAAGAGCTAAGCACACAGAAATACAAACCCACAGATGTTGACTCATTCATTTTACATAACGCTTCTAGGCTCGAAACTGTGCTCACACTTACACTGTGGGCTCACGCTGTTCCTGCACGAACTGTGCAAGATATCGAGGAAGTAAAAATGTTAGATTTCATTTGATGATAGCGATGTGCTATTTGATTATGATCAGCTAGTTCTACGCCCACGTGCCTGCACCGATCTGCCAAACGCGTACATTTTTAAAACAGATTCAAAAACTGACACAACAAGCAGTGAAGAATGAAATACCTGAAGTCCTCTGGGTAAGTGTAACGGGGCTCATTCTTCAGCAGCTCACACTTGATGAGGTTGTCGCGCAGGCCGAACTGCGGCATGGCCAGTATCTGAGCTTTGTTAGATGTGGTGTGGCTGGAGGAGCGTACCATGTCATCCCGGTCCTCTCGACTGGGGATGCCCTGACTGAACACCAGGAGAGATGAAGGAACAGTTACGCGTGGGGGTGAGAGACAGACCAAGATAGAAATAGGGTCATTTTGACATGCTGGTGTGGATTCAGAGGGAACAAATTATCATAAACTATATGTTTGGTTGTTTGTATGAACAGTTGCCAGTTCACATCAGGATACTAAAGCCTAACTGCATCAAGCAATACCTCTCCTCAAAGCTAGAAATAAAATGATGTCATAGCAGAGACATTACACTCTGCTCCAGACTAACAGCCTAGTATACAGTAGATGTGACAACAGGAACCCAGGCTATGCAGTGGAGCTCTATTTCCATGTTGTCAATATGGAATGAAGCTGAGGGGAGAGGAAGAAATGTAATATGTCTGGACCCTGTAGTCTTCCAGGAATATGCTGCAACTAAACTCCATCTTAGAGTATAGGCATTCATTCCAAAAGTGGCAGCAGTGGCTTCCAGGTTAAACAACTGAACTGAGAAAATTTGCATTTCAGACTTTAACAACTTTAAATAAATGTAACACTCATCACCACCAAGCTGCTGCCAAGCACGCACACAGTATCTGTTGTAAAACAGGTGGAGGAAATTACTCAAATCACCATAATTCTGCTTTTTTATGCACTTATACTCGAAACCTTGACAACATAGTATATCTTTAAGGCTTTACTGGGCATAATCTTCAAAATAGCTACTTTAATACTTTTATTGGAGTAATATTAACCCTCTGAGACCCACTTGGACCGATTTTTGTCATTTTTAGGAGTGGGTGGGGGGGTCTTTAGAGGGAGATAGCAGGTCGACAGTATATGTCACATAGTAATGGTGTACATCATCTTAAAGATGGGAACCTGAAGATTAATTTGAGATGCAGCTCATGCCCTAGGTCTCTAGTTTGTGGCTGTAAAGTTTCATGAGGCTGTGATTATCCTAGCGGTCACAACAGGTTTTTCTATACAGTTATGTCAAGTTTTTAAAAAATGGTCTCAATACAATGTAATGGCTACTATGGGGACTAATATCATCACACAAGAACACAGTTGGGCTCATTGGATCCACAAGAGTCTCAGCTTTATAGTGATTCCCAATTTATGCAATTCCAAGACTGTTTAGGGATCCCAGTATGCAGAAATATTAAATTTTTTTAGAACAGGAGAAAATAACACATTTGTACTGCATGCAAAAAACGGTATGTTTTTTTGCCCAAAACTGCATAAGGAGGGCATGTCTGTAAAGGGGAGACTCGTGGGTACCCACAGAACCCATTTTCATTCACATATCTTCAGGTCAGAGGTTTTTTCCTCGCCAAATTTTAGCCTAAGCATCCTAGCCTAACCTCCTTCCCAACAACTTAACATGACATAGTTGGTACCAATGGATTCCTTAGGTGTTCATATAATAACATTACCTTCATCTTAGCACTAAAACTGAGCCTACTATAGCCTTTGAAAGACAGTAAGGTCATGGGCCTCAGAGGGTTAAAAAGGTACCCTGTGAAGTACCTCAAGTAGTGCTATGAAGCAATATTTTTGTGAGTGCGTCCCCATTTGGATTGTTCTCATCTACCCACACAAGCACACAGGTGATGGGATACACATTCCTGCCAATGGTTTCACACTATTCCACTTATCTACAGATGGCAATAACGCACCAAGAACAACCAACAAAAGGCAGGAAAGAAGAAGACTGCTTGCATGTAAACCAAGGCGGCTGAATAGAGGCTGGGACACGGTCTTGAGCTATCGGTTATGACACATGCGCAGTGTAAGTGGAGCTGCGATGTTGGAGGGTTACTTACAGCATGTGTAAGTGTGTGTGTGTGTGCATAGATATAAGTATATGGAATTAGGTCATGTGTACGTAGGTGCAAGGTACGCCTGTATCCGTTTGTGCAGACATACCAATTTATGTTAAGGTATATTGTATAACGATATGCATGTTTCTATATTATTATTTGCACGCTAGGTATTGTTATGTACATGCACAAAATACCATGAATCAATTTAAGTTTAATTGTTTTGGAACTATATCTGTATATGTATACATGTTCTTTTCTGTAAACATGAACTAATAAAAAAGTATTCACAAAAAAAGAAAGAACATAAGCCGACCCGATTGCAGGAAGTGAACCAAAATGCAGGGGACTACGGGCTGCCTGCATGGGCATTTGTTGAGATGGACACAGGTAAACGACAGGTTAAAGTGAGTGGGAGAGGATTGACTTGGAATTCTGCAGAAGTCCGATGTTAGCTTGAAATCTGGGCCGGAGACAATATAAATAAATAAAGTCCACAACAATAGCGATGTTTTTAAAGTCATTTGAGATAAACTGGAGAAAGGACTTGTGCACAGAGTAGATCAGTGCCGAGTCAAAGTGGAAAAACTATACAGCAATATTTCAAAGTCTGCTTTTCCCTGCATAGAAGTAGCGGCTCTCGAGACAAAAAAGATAGATCCGCTCCTTCGTACATGCCCCTCAGCAACTTATTTTTTTTTTATTTAGTCCGCTTTAATATGTGCACTGTGAAACCGAACCAGACTTAAAGACTCTTTCTACCACTATGTAAAAATACATAGTGGTGTAAAGAGTTTTGAGAGCTCCCACATGTGAATAAATAAAAAAAGGCCTTACCTCTCTGGGCTGGAAGCGGCTTGTTTGGACTTCTGCGTGCCACTGTTTGAGCCTTTCTCCCTTTCTAAAGTTCCCTTTTTGTTTGATGATTTCTCTGTTTGGGAAGAGCAGGAGAGAAAAGGAAGGTTCATTTCTATTAACTTGTTTACAATGTTAAACACAAAACATAAAAGGTAAATGGCAGCATTATAGCACAGTTCTGCAATATGTCCATCAGAACTGCCACACTAAGATATTGTTTGCAGGCTGCCAGTTTCTGTCGGTGTGTGATTTGCCAGCTGCTAGGAGACCTTCCCATCAACATTATCTTAAACTCTGCCCTAGGTATTGACAACCTGGGACAACTCACTCTAATAAGAAACAACCCAACCCTGAACAAACCCATATTTCAACTCATTAACAACTGATATGGAGACTAGATTAAAGCTAATTATCACTAAGAATAAAAACAAACATGCACAGTAACACACAACTCAATCATCAGAAGTACTGAGTCACAGCTCAGTTGTTGTGGTCAATCGACTGAGGCTGCCTTTTGCAGTTGGTTACAGTTATCGCATCCTAAGTAGCTGGATTTAATGGGCGAGTGTGAAGTATGAGACAGCAATGGTCCCTGTCTCCTGCAGCTTGGCAGGGAACACAGCTGGCTGCTCTGAAAGGGGAAAGCCAAGTTCTTTGAACAGGAAATTAAACTCTACAAAGTTAAAGTAGGCTACATTAAGAGTGCACCTGACCAACAAAACCAATGACCCAAAATATGAGATACAAATAGGCTTCTATGTTTGTAATCATTTTATTAACATGACCTCTACTTGGCAAACTGAAAGCCAGTTTGTCTCTTAAAATGGGATCACAACTTGAGCTGAGCAATATGGAGAAAATCCAATATCACGCTATTTTAGACCAAATACCTCGATATCGATATCCGACGATATTGTAGGGTTGACTATCGATGCTTTTACAAAATATTTACACAATGAGATTTTTATAAATAATCATCAGTATAGTGGATATAATGTGTGTAATATGTTTCATACTAATAAAGTGTTTAAAGGCAACAGATAGAACAGTCTGGTAAGTTCAGAAAAATACATCACTTTACTGTGATGTAGCCTTTAAAACCAGGAACTTACGCCACATCACGATATCCAAAATCTAAGACAATATTTCATCTCATATCACGATATCGATGTAATATCGATATATTGCCCAGCCCTAATCACAACCCATGATGCATTTGTTTTCTGATCTGTTTGTGTGCACTGCAGCATTCAATGCAAGAACCCCATGGCTCAAAAACACTGACATTAACTGACTGGACATGGATATTAACAGTGCCAATACTAATAAAATTATACAACTATTTTGAAAAAAAGGTCACCGAGGTAAGGAAATAAAACAGAGAAGTCATAAACCTGGGAAACATAAAACAAATCCTATTCAAACAATGCAAATTAAAGTTAAAATAAGTCTGTCTGGCATGCTTTGCCAATCTAACAGCACAATTTCTGTTAGAAAGGTGTGATTTTTGTCACAGCTGTGTCTAAAGCGGCACTAAAGTCTGAGTCAGTTATAACTAAAAGGTCTATTGCTTTTATCACAATTACCCCAATTGGCATACAACATTATTTTTTGCTGTGACTTAGTTTTACAAAGGAAATGTTCTCATCACTCCAACTTTACTTAAGGAAACAGATTGTGTTGTGACCTGTTTGACTAGACTCTGAGAAAAGGTCAACATGTCAGAAATGCTTACGGTGTATGTTTCGTTTTGTAAAAGAACAAAAAAAGAGGCTAGGATAAGTCAGCTCGACTATAAGCATCATTTGTTGTTTGACTTTGTTGTTTGCGGGGAACAGGAAAAGGAAAAGAAAACAGACCTTTGTTTGACTGAGAAAACTGCCAGCAAACTGTGAAATGCTTTTGGAAGTGTGCATAGGAATGCTAAATATGAGATGGTGAAAACACACAGTCTCAGATCAACAATAACGCCTGTGGTGTCCTTAAATACATTCGTGACAGTTCACCTAAACCAAAACTGCAACAGTTTTTGCAACTCAACCAGGCACCTGACTTCATGAGGGTTGTGTGTAAGTAGTAGCGGTCATTTCATGGCATATTTTACATTCCTGCTCTTGCTTTAGTATTCTTGATGAGCTTAACTAAACTTTCAACCACCAAGGAGTAAGTTGCATGAAGTGTGTCAAACTGCAATTTCACACTATGCCCCTCTATCTATCTTGCGGTTGATCACAACAAGTCAGCATAAATGTCAAGATATATATCAGATCCTGCAGGCGCCTCAGTATTAAAACAGTCATAGCTTTTTTTTAAACTACAACTGCACAAAGTTCAACATTGCCCAACTTCCTCTCATGACCTAAAACTATAATATAGGTAATAAACTGCAGAAGAACCGATTTATTTTTTTATTCTCAACTGTTGTAAATTAAATTAAAAAAAAAAAGCCTAATAAAAGGCTTGGATGACAAAGAGGCTTTTCTCACAAGTGAAAGGAAAGCAGGCAGTAAGTAAGCACATTTTATCTCATTGAGACACATAAACCTCCTGAACTCTGACGTCTCCTCTGTCTGAGTTGAAAACGTGCAATGTAAATGTGCAATAACACGTTGGTCACTTTTGCAATGTAAATGCTGTTAATCTACTGTTACGGATATGTGCAATAACATATGCTGATCACTCTGTGCAATAATTATATAGTTATCTGACGGACACTTTGTGCAATAATCTGGCAAAACTGTCACCTCATCAATATACATATTGTATTTTTATATTTTTTATTGTATTATCTTTTATATATTTTTTTATATTGCACTATCTCTTATACATTTTTTTATATTTATATTGCGCTATCTCTTTTTATATTGTATTATCTTTTATATATTTTTATATATTTATATTGCACTATTTCTTTTTTAATTGTATTATCTTTTATATTTTTTTAAATTATATTGCACTATCTCTTTTTTATTGTTTTATCTTTTATATATTTATATTGTACTATCTCTTTTTGTATTGTGTTATCTTGTATATATTTATATTGCATTATCTCTTTTTATATTGTATTATCTTTTATATTTTTTTTTACATTTATATTGCACTCTCTTTTTTTATTATATTATCTTTTCATTAGCACCTATGGGATTATCACAATATAATCTTGTTGTACTCCACAATGACAATAAAGGGCTTGAATCTTGAATCTTGAATCAGACTGAAGAAAGTTTACAGACAACTGATTTAAGCTAATGATGAGCCACAAAGTGAAAGTCTCTTAACATGATCTGGAAAACAGAGACAGAAAATAAAACAGCACAGTGCCTATGAAACAAGACAAACACACATTGTTTTACTGAATGATACAACTCTCTGTCACTAAAACACGTTATTACACCACCAAAACCACAGCAGGTGTGTCATCTTCTAGCACCATAGCAACAACATTTAGCCAGGACTAGCTAATATTACCCTTTACCTACTGTATCAAGGTAGCATCCACAGTAGCTTCATATCATCATAACATTAATAATACAACCAAAATATAAAACATTACTCTGCCTGGACGAATACTGAGCCTTTAGCTAATGTGGCTAAAGTTAGCTTCTTTGAAATAACAACTACTACTCGCTAGCATTAGCTAGAAAGCTAGTTAGCTCATTAGACTGAATGCTACAGAGTGATGTGATGGCGTCTCCTTAACTACACCACAGAAATCAACAAATGTAGGAATGTTTTTCATACCGGAGTCCCTCATCTCTCTAGACATCTCCATGCACCGCTCCCACGCATACTGTGCTAGAAGAGCAATGTCCAGGTTGTGTCAGACCTGCCCATGCTAACTGTGCTGCTGTAGGAGGAGTTTAGATAGATAGATATCTTCCTCTGCTGCCTGCTGGTGATGTGTGGGTCGCGAACGAGCCGGTTCAAAGAGCCGACTCTTTTAAGTGAACGATAAGAGCCGGCTCCCGTCCGAGAGCCGTTTTTTTTTTTTAATTAATTAAA
>CAKALU010051257.1:0-39802 GCA_916700995.1 Hozukius guyotensis | reverse complement strand
TCTTTTAAGTGAACGATAAGAGCCGGCTCCCGTCCGAGAGCCGTTTTTTTTTTTTTTTTTTTTTTTTTAATTAATTCAAGGCAGAAAGATATGAGAATTTTTCTCTGCGCCACGGGCACTCCATGCACTGACTGTAACTGAATGTTAGTGATGTTACGTGCTGTGCCGAGGCTTCGGAGCGTGTGTCGAGTAATCCAGGAAGTTTTCCGCGATGCACGTATCGAGGCTTGTATCGTTTTAGACGAATTACGTCATTGATGACGTCCGAAGCCTCGCTGCCCGGCCATACCGCTGACTAGTTCAGGAAGTGGTTCAGATCTTTGCTGGTTAAACCAATGCCACTTTCCAGAAGTGACAAGACAAGATGAGTGACTCGCTACCCGCCAAAATATCTTCTTCTTCTTCGGGGTTTTACGGCAGCTGGCATCCTTTGTGTTGCATTGCTGCCTCCTTCAGGTTTTACCCGTCCACTACCCGCCAAAATATCTGCCTGCTTTATTGAAGAAAAAAATGAAAGCAGAGTGGAAATTACGTTTCCAACGTCGTCGCCTACGCCTACGATGTGTCCTCCTGATTGCTGAAAATGCACCGGTATGTTTACATATTGTATTGTTTTATTCTGTTATCTACGTATGTTTGAATAGTGGTCGTGGTCCTGCCCCTTCCGCTACGTAGCCAAGATGGCAACAATTGAGTGTGAAAAGTGTCCAGCTTTCCACACTCAACGATTTGACCGTTTTGAGTACAACATCCGGGTACTTTGAGTGCACTGCATTTTGCCGTACTTCCCAGTGTGAACGCACTTATGCACTCAAAATAGTAAGGGTAAGTACAGAAATACGTGGATTGGAACACACTCTGTGACTGAATGTTGTGTTAATGACGTCCGTGCGACCAATCAGGTGATGACAGATAAGGATCATACCATCAAGCAGGGAGGGGCGGGGGTGCGCGGCGTGCTGACGGTCTACAGGTACAGAGCAGGGGGAGAGGAGGAGAGAAAGAGAGAGAGGAGTGCGGTGCGCGAATAGCAGACAAGATGAGTGAAAGTCGGAAACGAAGCAGCATGTAAAATTATGGTATTCTGGAAATTATAAGGTTTAGTATAATTATATTGAATAATTTAAGAGATATATCTGCACACATACTAATCATAGGTCAAAACGCTAAATTTGGCTGAACTATAAAAGGCAGAAGTGGTAAAATGAAGAACCGTTTGGGAGCCGAAAGAGCCGGCTCTTCTTGGTGAGCTGAGCCAAATGATCTGGCTCACTAAAAAGAGCCGGAATTCCCATCACTACTGCCTGCCTCCCTGCTGCAGAGACAGTAGGCTGAACAAACAAATATATACTATGCAGAAAATGCAACCGGAAAACGCTTCACCACATCAGTGGTACATCAGGAAGTTATAAGCTCATGCATTTCAAGAAGACATATACATTGAGTAAACAGCCTTTTGTTTATATAACTGCTGAATTTATAGCCAATTTAAACTCTGTAAGGGCCAGTTAGATGAAAAATATGGTATGATTTGTATATGAATATTACATTTTTGTTGTTTTTGTTATTTACATACTTTTTTTTACATTATATGTGTTGCATATGACATCCATATCATAAACAGTATGGCTCTAATCTAGCATGAAAAAACATAATGTATGAAATCTGTGTGAAATGGGCCATTACACAAACTCGTATGTTTACATACAAAGCATACAAATTGTACATTTCACAGATCTCATATGGAATCTTGTTGCAGATATGTTGTTGCCTTTTCTGTGTATAATGTGTAAATACTTCATAGGTTTACTTTTAAAACTCTCCATTATTGGACCTTTGCAGCCAAATGTTCCAATACCCATATTACTTATTATGCCAGAAAAAGGTTTAGTATGTCCCAATACATAGTATGTCAAATGCAGAATGCCAACAATACCAGGATGTCCTACTACACTCAGTCGCATTTTACAGTATGAAAGCCAGCATGCTTTTCTGGCTAATCTGACCCACAATCCTCTGCACAGCAGATATATGAGCAAGAGGGTTAAAGTTCAAGGCACAATGTTATGATTAAGTAGTATGTCCCAGTTGTATGCAAACTGCATGCAACATTACGTACTTTATAAGGGCAGCTGCATTACTTATTAAAAGTAAAAGGTATGAGATTTGGAACGCACCCTTTATGGGTGTGGAACAAACTCTCATTATCAGTTCAGCGAACTCTGTGCCACAATTTAAAAGGCTTTTAAAAACCTACCTGTTTGGGCTGTCATTTTTATAACTTATTACTCCGATGATTTTATGTTGTTTTTATTTAATTTCTTTCAATAATGTTTGACCCTTCCCTGAAATTGTTTTATGGTTTTGTATTTTATGTGCACCTGGTAAGCTCAGTTTTAAAATGTACTTATTTACTTTATGTACTTACTGATTTACTTTCCTGGCAGTCATTTCCATAGCAGGAAAACCACAAGTGTTATTAATAACAACATAATGACTCATTCAATTTAGCTCTGCCAGGCCCATTACACTGCTGTCGTCCATGCTGGCTCGCTGTCATTACACTTAACTGGAATGGAGACATAAATGACGTCATTAGTGACACTAGTGTTTCTTTTCTGCTATGACACGTCTAACCTAGTGTGTGACTGGCGTCCTTCTCCACATGGCTCTCTGCCAGTTGTGAGTACATTTGTTACACCTCATATGCACGTTGGGCCAATTACATTTAAAGGAAGTGATACTTGCAAAACCGCCCAGTTTCATCATGCAACCCTTTGATGTAGACTTTTATCTGTGTGAGGCTATCTATGCTCAACAAGAGCAAACACTAAAGAGATAAAGACTAGCATCTCAGGTCATCCGCTGCACGAATACTGGTAGACCTATTCCAATTTATTGGACACAAAGATACTGGCAGCGAAATTCTGTAAATAGAAATAAGATGACAAACCTGTTTTCCGGTGCTGTTTGAGTTTAGTGAGTGTTGTGCCAAGTGGAGCAAGGGCCTGTTTGACCACTCCCTGGCCTTTGGTGGACTTGTGGTACTTGTTGGTCCATTCAAACTTGGGTGCCTGTGTGGTCGACTTGCAAACATCTGAAGAAAGACGGACAGAGATAGCAAGATAATTAGAATACATTTGGATAATCACAATGTGTTGTGAGTGAAGAATACAGCAAGAGCCTGATCTGAACTTTCAGGCAAAAGTGGAGAAGCTAGAGCAAGAGCAATGGTAAGGTTCATGGTATAAACAAGAGTGCTTATTTATATACTTGTACTAAAGAAATAGAAAAATGTAATTTTTAAGCTACATCTGTCTATTTCTTGTTCTTACATCTAGTTTGTAAGACCACCTTCACATTTTGTACTCTACTGCTTTAAATGTGACTACAAGTGACAGCTGCTGCAGTGTATTAAAGGTACCGTATCTCACTTCTATCTGCTTACCTTTACCACTTCCCACACTCTTCCTTGTAACAACAGCTGCCTGGTCATTTAATCTTTCCATCACTGGTGTCCCTCATCAGGTTAAAAGCCTTTGTGGCTCATCATAGAGTACCATAAAACACACACATGTCAGCCTTTCGCCTGAGCTCACGTGCTGTTTCCACCGTGAAAAATAGTGAGCCAGCGGCAAAGGTGACACATCCCTGACAAAACGGACCGTCTGTTAACCTTTCAATGGTCCATTCCATTCAGATCAACCAGGAGGCAGAAAATAAAAAGTAGTTCGAGAAAAGTATTGAAGAGGAAGATACACGTCCTTTTTAAACTGTTCTCATCTTGTCCCTCTGTAAACACTTATAAAAAAAGACAGAGTCCATCCAAACTCCTCCCCTTCTGTCTGTCTGTCTTCCTTGTTAGTAAGACATGCGTCATGTACACACCCAGTAACTGACAGATGCATCGACTCCACCAGTTTGTAGTTCTAAAATTGCCGGAAATTGTGAACCACAGCCACCTACAGTCTCACACATGTATTTGAGTACATGTTAAATTTATTTTCCAGTGAACTGTCAAATTTTAAGAATAAATGTTTGTCATTGTTTGCCACATAACGTAACCTCAAGGAAATTGAAGACTGGCTGAGCAGGTTTCCTCCTTTCAGATGGTTAGAGGGCTATTTGTCTTTGTACTTCTTCACACATGAAGAAGTTGTTCAAGAAATACAATGTGAACTACTAAGTATGTAAAGAGGTCAGGGTCCATGTTACTGCACTGTTTGAATGATTATTATTTTTCCACCTTGCCAATGTCATCTAAGATGAGACCTGACATTACATTCTTTAAGAGGCTGTAGCAGGCTTGTTTTTAAAGCTAAAGTGAAGATACTTGTATAGATACTAAGGCTGAATAATGCTCCAAAGTTGGGCTACATTTTGGAGAGGGAAAAAACTGGCCTGGCCATTTTCAAAGGGGTCACTTGACCTCTGACCTCAAGATATGTGAATGAAAATGGGTTCTATGGGTACCCACGAGTCTCCCCTTTACAGACATGCCCACTTTATGACAATCCCATGCAGTTTGGGGCAAAACCATGCAGTTGTTATGCATGCAGTATAAATGTGTTATTTTCGCCTATTCTAAAATGGAGTATTTGAATATTTCTGCATACTGGGGACCCTAAACAGTCTTGAAATTACATAAATTGGGTATGACTGGAAAGCTGAGACTCTTGTGGATTCAATGAGCCCAACTGTATTCATATGTGATAATGTTAGTCCCCAAAGTAGCCATTTCATTGTAGTGAGACCATTTTTTGAAACTTGACGTCATTGTATAAAATGACCTGTTGTGACCTCTAGGATACGTCTACAGTATGTGGGTCTTTTAGGGTTAAATTCATTTTCAAAGGGCTTTTTTTCTTAAAATTTCCACACCTCTCTGGGAATTTTCAATGGCTATGAGGATCTTCAGTTAAAGCAATAAATGCAGCTGGATGTCATGTGAAAATATCCCACATCTCTGAGGGCTGACCTACCACTCCACGCCCTGTTGACCTCGCTGAGGAACAGCCGCGAGTGGGAACCAAAAGGAAGTCTGAGCTCTAATTCCTCTTCCTGGTAACTCAGTCTCACTTTAGTATCAGCACCTAGAATTGGATTAAGAACAGGGGAAAAAAATGCGATGCTCAGTTTCATGCAATGGATCAGTTACGAAGCATTTTATGGTTAAACTGTGGTGGAAATGTGGGAAACTCACCCAAGACCGCAAGTTCCTCTGGTGAGGAAACTAAAAAAAGAGTGCAGCGTGAGAAATGTGTAAGGGCACTTCAGAGAAATTACATGTCATGTCATTATTCAGTAGAAACAATAGTTATCTTGAGAAACACATTATTATGTGGCATTCTCCTTTTAATTGTGAGGTACAGCATATGAAAGCAGCTCACCCTCCACGACAGCGAAGTCGAGGCAGATGGGTATGATGTCTTCCAGTGACACGTCATCAGCAGTAACAGCCATCCTCCGATGGGTATAAATAAAGATTCTGCAAAATATTACAATTAGATTTAGTCTGATGGCACATGCAGGGGTGGACACAATAAAAAGACACCTGGGTTTAAAATATAATGCAAGCCAATACAGTAGCCTTGCAGTTCTGCAGTAACTACTACCATTTTCATAATAATATATCATTTTGGTTACTGTGTCAGACAGGTTGATGCAACTCATTTTTAGGCCATAATCCTATTGCTCCCACTCCTTACAAAATTGCATTAGCCTTTGATTATAAGTATATTGCTCACACACAGAAGCCATATTATAGCTCATTTTTAAAACTCACGCATGCTCTTTTGTAGACTCCACCAATCCCAGCAGTCTGCTCTCTGTAACGTCATCAAAGAAGACATCGCATTGGACAGCATGTTTACAGTTTAGTTAAGGATGTAGTGGAAATATGTTCATGTTTTCCTTCAGTTGCACCTTTTATACATATATATCAGCAGGAAATATGACCTTCCTCTCATTTCAGCTCAGTGTTCCGGTACAATGGGCGTTTGTTTCCTACAGCATAACAAGTGGTTAGGTACTTATCCTTGAGTATTTCCATTTTATACTAATTCCTCTATACACTTCACAGGGAACTATTTAGGGCTGTCCTCGACCCAGGAAGTTCTTAGTCGACTAACACCTATACGATTTTGTCGTCGACTAATCGATTAGTTGATTTAATCGACAGATCTGTAAAACCAAGTTTCAAAAACACCACTTTAAATCTTGTGTTTACCAGAGATGTGCTCATAAGTTTCTTGGAAATAAGTCATTCAGCGAGAAAAAGCTTAAAAAAAACCCAGCTAATCGACTAAAGAAATCTTAATCGACTAAGACCATAACCATAGATTAGTCGACTAATCGACTAAGAGGGGGCGGCCCTAAAAATATTGCAGTTTTTCACGCCTTTTATATTTATCTGACACCCTGTAGTTACTTCAAAAATTAATAATTAACATGTTAACTCCACCACCAGCTTATAAAATATGATACATTCTTATATCTTAAACTAATCGGTATGTAAAATGGTCGAGACTAGACCTCGACCACATGCAACATTAAAATGCTGTTTACATGTTAGTGGTCATTAATAATAGTCAAATATTATTTTATATAATTCTGCTTTCACTTTTGACACTTTTAAAGCACATGTACATGATAATACTTTGACTTAAGTAACATTATGAATGCAGGACTTTTACTCTGGAGTATTTTTTTTTTTTAACTGGTGTTGTTACTTTTACTATAAGGATCTATACTTCTTCCACCACCACCTACAGTAGGCCAATTATACAGTTGGCCTATATGCAGCATATGCAGTAGGCCTATATGCAGCATATGCAGTAGGTCCATATGCAAAAGGCCTATATGCAGTAGGCCTATATGCAGCATATGCAGAAGGTCCATATGCAGCAGGCCCATATGCAGTAGGTCCATATGCAGTAGGCCCATATGCAGTAGGCCCATATGCATGCATGCTATATGAGAAAGCAGCAGCTGGTGACACAAAGTCTCCATCTAGTGGGTGAAAGGTGTCACTACAACTGTTGGCACAAATCCCTGTGAAGTCACACCCGACTAAATCTACACGAGTGCTGTAAACTATACACCCGCTGTAAATACACACCCGCTGTAAATACACTGTCTGGATTGAAATCACAGCCTGACTGAGGTCATATGCTAATATTTATTCACCTAGATGTCAAACCATGTGATTTAATCTTATACAGGCCTCTCCTTCTCTCTCTCTCTCTCTCTCCGAGCTCTGATATTCTTCAACATTTTTAGTTTGCAGCAGGTAATAATCCTCTGTTTGAATTGCTGATAATCCATAAATGAACGTCGCAAAAGGATACTATGATGCAGTTTTCTTCCCTTTCCAAAGTTTCCTGTATTGCGACGGACTGATCCATAGTGAAGACTTGTTGCGTGACAACTCCTCCACGAATACCCGGAGGAGTCTCCAGTAACTCCACTTCTATCTCTCTAAATGCAGCAGCAGCAGGAGGAGAGACTCTTCAGTGGTTCCTCGTGTAATCCGACATTATTCCCTTTCGATCCAGATGTTTTCTTCTCCTTCCACCCAGCTGCTGGCCCGACCCAGTCTGACTGACTGCCACGCACTGATCTGTGTGTGCAGCCGCGGTGACGTCACACCTGGGCTGTCATCAGCTCAGTTTGGTTTGGATTTAAGGCCTCGAGCAGTTTGATCCAAAGAGGATTATATCCTACAATAGAGCACGAGTCCCAACTTCTACAAAGTTATTATATCAAAGCCATCAGGTCAATTCAGTTGAAGTGGACTTTTGTTTAAGTTTTTTTTTTTTTTATTTAATTTTTGCTTTAATAACATTTTACAGTACATTACAAGACAGCACAGTATAAAACATCAACAAACAAAATGGAACAAAACGAAAAGACCAGACAAACAATTGGGGGAAGGAGGGAGGGGGGAGAGCCTGTCATGATTGGCAATTTTGAAGAGGTATATTGTGGGTTATTTTGAGTTATTGTATTTGATCAAATCTGTGTGGGGTGGTGTAGAGGGGAATCAGCTCTGAATGTACTGCAGGAAAGGAGACCAGGTGTTATGGAATGAGGTGAAAGTGACTTTTGTTTAAGTTAAAACCAACATGACATATATTTATTCAGTTTAAAATGACAGTGGAACTACTGCATTTCTGGGTCAATTTTGTTGTTCAGTGGGCTAGCAAACTTTTTTTTGTATATAATATATATATTTATACAGACTAAAAATCCAGGAATTGACATATTGGGATATTTTAGCCTATACATAGAATTATATATATAAAAATGTGAGGAATCACTTGATTGATCACGTTGGTTTAAGAAAAGTGGACAACATCGAGGAAAAAAAAAAATTCACAGGACTAAACATTTTATGATAAAAATAATCTTATTGGAATTTTGTGGGCCTTTTTGCCACTATGAGCCACTAGAAATGTCATCACCTTTCACCCCTTTCTATGGCAAATATGTGACTTAATCAAATGTAGATTTATCTGACATATAGTTTATTAGATTCACTTCATCTTTAGGCACAGTTATATTTTACACAGTACACAAAACTAGAATAAATTGTAACAATTCTGATTTCTTTTGACATTTACATGACACCATTATACCTTAAAATATACTCTGTAAACCACACAGTATAGACATCCAACTCACGATTCACAAAAATATAAGACAAAGAGTAGCCCAAAGTACTGAATTGCACATTTCATTATGATTACACGTACAGAAATGCTTCAGCAAACCTTCACAACACCCTGTAACAGCTTTGTGTTTCATAAAGTGCATATAGAGTCATAGCTGCGTCACTCTCACAATGGCTTGAAGAGATGATAATCTAGGGAGAGGTTTTGGTAATAAAACATTTATAACTGTGCCAACATAAAATGTTGTGTTTAGGCTCACTCACCCATTCAAAATTAAAATATGTTTACAATTTGTTTAAAGTGAGACAAACAAAAACTGTTTTTGGCTTTCTTTAAAAGGTACAGTGTGTAGGATTTGGTGACATCTAGTGGTGTGATTGCAGATTGCAACCAACTGAGTACCCCCCCTCTCACTCCTCCCTTTCCAAGACTTTGGTAACGTGAGTGCAAAACCACGGTAACGCCGTTTGCCTCGCTCAGAGGTCATCCTTACCATAATAACAACTTATAGTACAACTTTAGGAACAACGGAAGTCAGACGGTGGTTTTGCACTCTGCGGCTCACATTACCGCAGTTTCACAAGCGTGTCGGAGAACTACGGTGGCTTTCAGGTAACACAGAAACGCGAAAGTCTCTCTCTAGAGCCAGTGTTTGGTTTGTCTGTTCTGTGCTACTGTAGGAACATGGAAGAGCAACATGGCGAACTCTGTGAAGAGGACCCGCTCCCTATGTAGACATGAAGGACTCATTCTAAGCTAACGAAAACACAATGATTCTTAATTTCAGGTGATTATACACTAATGGAAACATAGTTATGAATATTATATTCCATTTCTGCTAATAGATGCCCCGAAATGTTACACACTGTTCCTTTAAGAAGACAGCATTTGAATTCAATTACAGTTATTGGCAAGGTCATGGCTCAAACAAATCACAAGGTGTTTAGCTATTTTGAAATGATTTCTTGAAGGTTTGCACCTTAAATGTGAAGTGAAGACTGAGTTGCATCTGGCATGTTTTTCTTGATTCCTGAAGTTGATATAGTTTTTCCATTCAGAAATACTGTTCAAAGCCACTTTCCGTTGGTCTTGAACCAGATATAAAAACGTGATTGGGAAATTTGAATAAAACAAGGAACAAAGTCAACATTGTAACTGAGGCTTTACATAATTCCATACATATATACATTACAATCACATATGAATATCAGTGAGATAAATGGGTGTAATAACCTCTGCACTGCTAAGCTTTATTTTCTGGAGGGACTGAGAGTTACACAAAGCTCTGATTACCTAATGACCTACACAGCAGCTGAGCCAGCTCCTACTCAGTCTGCTCACAGCAGCAAAGTGATGGCGAGCAGGCAAAGTAAGGACGCCATCAATTCTGTGTGAAGATGAGGACCTCTTGTGGCAAAATTGGGGACATTCATTGTACCATTCAACCAAAGGCAGGAGGTCATAGTGGCGTTGCAGCACTCTAGATGACATGGAGGTTTAGTTGTGGCCTTGCACGCGGTTTCGTCAGAACAGTTGGTGGTGCAACCTGCTGTCCACTGCAAACCGGTATCTATGGTCTCTTTTTTCAGCTGCAAAGATAATAGTGAGTGAGAAGGAGCAGTGCAGGACCTACAGTACAAGTGGTTGAAAGTCTAAATATGACATATTGTTTTCTGTCTATTGTTGAAAACACTGAGCATTTTTTAGTAACATATGTTGATTTATTTATCACATAGACCTTTTCAAACTTTACAACATAAACATTCTAAATGGGCCCCTCTGTATTTCCTGTTGCAATGTTTGTTAATGCAGTAGCTGACCGAAAGTAAGCTGTTGCCCTAGCAACAGATGGGCAATGAAAAGGTCTATAGAGACAAGCTGAGAAAAGTTGAAAGTGCAGATGGGAGGCTTTCACACAGTATATCATTTGTGTCTGTACATGTCAAATATTTCTGAAAGAATTTATGAACTATGAATCATTAATATTTTCAGTGATTTACAGGCATACATGGACTTTCGATGAAAATCACTTTACATGTAAATAAATAGTATTGTAGCTTTGAGCAATACTGATTAAACTCTACAATAAATTGTACAATAATTAAACTGTGCAACACTCTTGTCATTAATACTGCAGGTATACTGTACATTTCAAGTATTTTTTATTTAATTCTTATTTATACTGTTCTTGCATTTATATTTAACACACTTAATAAATCCCACTTCTCGGCATTTTTTATTTTTATGTGTTATTTACATATTTATGTGTTTGATGAACATATTTCTCATTTTTTAATTATTTATATTTATCTACATATATTGTGTTATATATTGTAGCATTATGTACATTATTTACATGTTACATACTCTTTTATTTCTATTTTTCTTATATTTCTTTATGCTTTTATTTATATAAGAGCAACTGTAACATCTCAATTTCCCCTGGGGATCGATAAAGTATTTCTGATTCTGGTTATAGTTTTTTCCTTTCATTTTTCTGCTGTATTTGTGTGTACTAATAGTGAAAGTTGTAAAAAAGTGTGGGGTAAGGACAATTTAAAAGGTGCTAAACAAAGACACAAATTAATGCATAGAAAGCCGGCAAAAATTAACCAAAATGCACCTGGACTCCAGAGGGTTGAACAGTGATCAGTTCTCACCTGACAGTGTGGCTCTGAGGAGGAGCATGTCTGGACTGCTGCAAAAGCTGTGTAGCAGTCTGTACCGGTACATGTACCTTGATGGCATTTGTTTCCCTGAAAACAAAAACAACACAGAAGAAAAGATGATACGAATCTCACACCGGACCTGATGTATACTGTTTGTCACAAAGACAATTTGTGGCCAACCGTCTGAAACAAGGTGACCAAGAGGAGACAGAATGAACTGATTATAGTGATACACACAACTCTCTGGCCTTCTGCTCGCACACATGCATCCATTCACACGCCAGTCACATATGCAGCCTTTTGATCTTACATTGTCTGCTGTTGTCTGCGGACTGGTCATTGTAGTGGCTGGGGTGGGTGTTGTTGTCATCGTGGTTGGGATTACTAAAATCAAGAAAAAAGAAAAGAGTAAAATATTAAACAAATTGCAAACTAAAAGTGAACGCCTGTAAAGAAGCAGTCATGACTCATGAGATAAAATTAGGGCTGTCAGTTAACGCGATAATAACGCGTTAACGCAAATTCATTCTAACGCCACTAATTTCTTTAACACATTAAGGCAACTTGCGATTTTTATGTTGTAGCGGGCTCAGTTTTAAAGCTAGAGTGGAGATACTGGTATCATATGAAACTAGAAAAACCTAAGGAATCCATTTGTACCATGTCATACTAGCTTGTCTCGAAGGAGGATAACTAATGCTCCAAACTTACGCTAAATGTTAGCGAGGACAAACATGGCCAATTTTCAAAGGGGTCCCTTGACCTCTGACCTCAAGATATGTGAATGAAAATGGGTTCTATGGGTACCCACGAGTCTCCCCTTTACAGACATGCCCACTTTATGATAACCACATGCTGTTTGGGGCAAGTTATAGTCAAGTCAGCACACTGACACACTGACAGCTGTTGTTGCCTGTTGGGCTTGAGTTTGCCATGTTATGATTTGAGCATTTTTGTTATGTCAAATGCAGTACCTGTGAGGGTTTCTGGACAATATTTGTCATTGTTTTGTGTTGGTAATTGATTTCCAGTAATAAATATATACATTCATTAGCATAAAACAAGCAAATTTGTCCACTCCTATGTTGATAAGAGTATTAAATACTTGACGAATCTCCCTTTAAGGTACATTTTGAACAGATAGAAAATGTGCGACTAATTTGCGATTAATCGCGATTAACTATGGACAGTCATGCGATTAAATATTTTAATCGATTGACAGCCCTAGATAAAATGTAATCATTTGTAAGGACAATGTGAGGATGGTTAAATAAATAAAACAATGATGACAGTCCTAAAATGGGGATGTTAAAGATTAATCTGTTTACCTGTGGTTGTCGTCATCATCATGGATTCAAGAGTGCTATTGAGGCAGCCAGTGGAATTGCAGCATTTCACAGAGCAGTTGGTCTGAGAGTCGTTGAAGCAACTATCAACACAGGAGGCGACGCAGCCAACAGTGTAGTACATGTCTGTCTGTCTACACACCTGAGACGTTGCAGAATGACACATTAGAAGACGCATTTTACTCGCTTTTGCCTTTTTTTCTTTCTATAAATGTCATTGACTATTGTATATAGCAAGATATAATACTAAATTACATTATAATGATTAACAGTGTAAAATGTATGAAAACGGATTATTAGCCTTTACTTTTAGTTACTTAGAGATACCACTCCATATTTCTATTGCTTAGTTGCCTCAGTTGCTCAGTTTCCTACCTGACACCAGCAGACACCAGCAGCACAAGCAGTTTCATTCTGCCTGGTGTACATTGCATAGCAGTCGGAGTAGTTACAGGTGAAAGAGGGGCAATACATCTATGTTTGAGAGGGATGAAAGGTGCATGATCAAGATGAGAGGCTAAAGGGAAAGACGCTATACAACATAACACATCTCTTTAGTAAGGTGGACTTGCCATGCTCATTGGAGTAGAATACATAGTGGTTCCATTCGTGACACCTGCGGAAAAAAAGATGGATATCACAATCAAAGACAGGGAAAGACAGAGAAATAAAAATTGTGTTTTTTACGTGGAAAAAGAAAGCCCTGGAAGTTAACACCTAATTATTTGGTGATCAAAACATACCAGTGGAGTTTGATGTCCAACTGGTGGGCATCATTGAGGTCGTTGAACCAGTCATGGAGGTGGAAGAACTGGTCCCATTTGGGGACATGGTGGGGCTGGACTGGGTCATGGCTGTAGAAGAGGTGGAGGTGGTTCCTGAATTATTAGCACTGATTGAATTGTAAGTGGTGAAATAAGTTGAAGATGCAGAATTGGCAGTGGTGGCTGTGCTGGTGCCAGACTGTGTGGGGATTTCTGACCCTCCTAGAGGTGGTCATGGTTGCATGTGAATGGGTGGTAGTGGTGGCTTAAACATGCAGTCATAACTCATGAGATATAAAATGTAGATGAAAGGCGCATGATCAAGATGAGAGGCTAAAAGGGAAACACGCTATACAACATTAAGGGAAAGACAGAAAAATAAAAATGAACACATGGAAAAAGAAAGCCTGGGAAGTTAAGACCTTATTATTTAGTGAAACAAAACATACCAGAGGGGTTTGATGACAGACTGGTGGACATCATGGAGGTCGTGGAACCAGTGTTTGAAGTCATCTGGGTCGTAGTGGGGCTGGACTGGGTCGTGGCGGAGCTGGACTGGGTCATGGCAGAGCTGGACTGGGTCATGGCGGAGCTGGACTGGGTCGTGGCGGAGCTGGACTGGGTCATGGCAGAACTGGACTGGGTCATGGCGGAGCTGGACTGGGTCATGGCGGAGCTGGACTGGGTCATGGCGGAGCTGGACTGGGTCGTGGCTATAGAAGAGGCAGAGGGGGTTCCTGAATTATTAGCAGTGATTGAATTATAAGTGGTGATAGAAGTTGAAGGTGCAGGATTGGCTTTGGTTACTGTGCTGATACCAGATTGTGTGGTGATTGCTGACCCACTAGAGGTGGTAGTGGTTGCGGGTGAATGGTAGTGGTGGTTGCTATACCTCCAGAGGTGGTTATGGAGGTGGTGGTGAGGTGGTAAGTGATATAAGGATGGAGCAGATCAGATATGTACTTAGATGCTTGACTGCGCAGGGCTCTATATGTGAAAATAGGGCTGTCAATTGATTAAAATATCTAATCGCGATTAATCACATTTTTTATCTGTTCAAAATGTACCTTAAAGGGAGATTTGTCAAGTATTTAATACTCTTATCAACATGCGAGTGGATGCTGTACCTCCAGTGGTCATAGTAGAGGGAGACTGGGTGGTAGTGGTGGGTGCTGTACCTCCAGTGGTCATAGTAGAGGGAGACTGGGTGGTGGTGGTGGTGGATGCTGTACCTCCAGTGGTCATAGTAGAGGGAGACTGGGTGATGGTGGTGGATGCTGTACCTCCAGTGGTCATAGTAGAGGGAGACTGGGTGATGGTGGTGGATGCTGTACCTCCAGTGGTCATAGTAGAGGGAGACTGGGTGATGGTGGTGGATGCTGTACCTCCAGTGGTCATAGTAGAGGGAGACTGGGTGGTAGTGGTGGATGCTGTACCTCCAGTGGTCATAGTAGAGGGAGACTGGGTGATGGTGGTGGATGCTGTACCTCCAGTGGTCGTAGTAGAGGGAGACTGGGTGGTGGTGGTGGTGGATGCTGTACCTCCAGTGGTCGTAGTAGAGGGAGACTGGGTGGTAGTGGTGGGTGCTGTACCTCCAGTGGTCGTAGAAGAGGGAGACTGGGTGGTGCTGGTTGTTGTGGAGGTCAGTGAAGTCGTAGAACTTGCTTGGCCTGACACTAATACTGATGGCAGAAGTAGTCCTAACAGGAGGAAGCACAGGATGCCTGTGCAAAAGGAAAATATGTATATAAGTGTATGGAAACCAGATGTGAAATTATTTGCAATTATTAAGCTTAGCTTTGCACTTTTCATTAATATCAGGGAAATTGCATTTGTCTTGCATTGGTTACCCTAAAAATAAACACTTGAATAATTTCTTAAAATGGCTCAAAAATAAAAAAGGGTATTAGGATTAACAATGCAAATCAATACAAAACAAAATACTAAAATGCCAATGTGTCGCTTTTGAGTAGCCTTCCAGTTCTCCATCATAAGTATTAGAAGGCCTTTTATTATCCATGGATGGATTGCCAACAAAATTTTGCACAGAAATTCATGGTCCCCTGAGGATAAAGCCTACTGGTTTTGGTTATTCCATGACTTTACCTCTACCGCTACGATGAGGTTGACATTTTTGGTTTTTAGTTGAATATCTCAACAACTGTTGAATGGACTGCCATGAAGCTTGATACAGATGTTCATGGTGCCCAAAGGATTAATTACTTTGTTGATCACCCGTTGAAGGCTAATATTAGAAACTTTGGCTCTAGGGATAGCAGTCTGTCAGTCTGCCCACCACTTTGTCCAGACATACGTAAATATCTCAACAACTATTGGATGAATTGCCTAGAAATTGTGGACGGACATTCAAGGTTCCGGGATGATGTATTGAGTTGACTTTGCCTCAAGCACCAGAGCAGGGATTTCTGGCACAACTTCACTTACTTCAAAGTTGCTGGAGAAGAGAAAAAAGTCTGAAGAGGTTAATTTCCAGCAACACCAGAACACTTGATTGTGACATTTTGGCTGGTGATCTTCATCAGGGTCTGACTCTAGAACCACAATGAGGCTGACATTTGTGATTTTGGCAAAATGTCTATTGGATGGATTGCCTGATTCATGTTCCCCTCAGGATGAACTTTGGTGATCCCTCTAGTGCCGTCACCAGGTCAAAATTTTAATCTGTCCAACACTTTGCTGTGTAATGACAAAAATTGTAATTGTAATGACATCCCCATCAGCCTCAGCTATACTTTGACCTGGGTGTTATCTAGCAAATGTAACACGCTAAACTAAAGTAAGACGATGAACATGGTTAAAGGTACAGTGTGTAGGATTTGGTGGCAGCTAGTGGTGTGGTTGCAGATTGCAACCAACTGAGTAAACCTCCTGCTCACTCCTCCCTTTCCAAGGCTGTGGTAACATGAGCAGCTGAGTGCAAAACCATGGTAACGTCGTTCACCTCGCTCAGAGGCCGTCCTTACCATAATAGCACTACTTTAGGAGCAACGGAAGTCAGACGGCGGCTGGCGGTACCACGGTTTAGCACTCTGTGGCTCACGTTACCGCAGTTTCACAAGCATGTCGGAGAACTACGGTGGCCTTCAGGTAACGTAAAAGCATGAAAGTCTCTCTCTAGAGACAGTTTTTGGTTTGTCCGTTCTGGGCTACAGTAGAAACATGGCGGAGCAACATGGCGGACTCTGTGAAGTGGACCCACTCCATGTAGATATGAAGGGATCATTAACGAAAACACAACGATTAGTTATGAATATTATATTCCATTTCTGCTAATAGATCCCCCAAAATGTTACAAACTGTTCCTTTAACATTATACCTGCTAAACATCAGCATGTTAACAAGTCATTGTGAGCATGTTAGCATGCTGATGTTAACATTGAACTCAAAGCAACACTCAGTCAATAAGAGTCTACAGCGTGGCCAGGGTGTACCACAGGAAGAAAATTAAATAATAATAATAAAAAAAAAATTCAAGCATCAGAGGTAATGGGAAAAGTGAAAATGTAAGATAAAGTGCGTGTAAACTTATGTAAGCATGCATGCTTGTATGAGTGTGTGGCCACACTGGTGCACAGTACCTATGACAACATCATCTATTCATGAGAGAGCTACAGTATGACATCTTTGCTTTTGGGACAGCGGAGTCCCAGAGTTTCAGTGCTCTACCTGCATTTATTTCCTGACAAACACCCGCTTCATGACTCTGTGTTATTTCATCATCCAATACATTATGCAGCCTATGTGGCACACAATATACACTTTACAGTACAATAAATTAATATGTGATGCTTTGGGTAGAAAACATCAACCAACAGGCATATAACAGAGAGAGACTTCAGGTTTCACCCTCACAACAGCCACGTGGCCTGTCGAAGTGTCTTTGAGCAAGACTTGCACTGCAGTACATGCAAGTGTCGCTCCGCATAAGAGGACAGCTAAATCCCAACTGTTCAAATATTCTTGTGCTTTGACAGACCTAATTTTGTAATTCTGATCGTCCATATATTGTAATTTCACTATTTTTAATTTTCTCTTCTCTGTACGTACGACATCTATTGCAAGTCTGTCCATCCTAGAAGAGGGATCCCTCCTCTGTTGCTCTTCCTGAGATTTCTTTCTTTTTTCTTTGTTAAATGTATTTTTTGGGGGGAAATTTTCCATTATCTTAATTTATAATCTAAGGATAAAGGGTGTCAAATGCTATGATTTTGGGCTACATAAACAAAATTGACTTGACTTTGCAGACAAGGTTGGTGGAAAGAACAGATTCTGATTTAGCATGTATGTGAACACTAACAGTGTTTTTAAATAAGCAAACATTCATACCTGTGTTTTTTCTGTAAGTAGCGAAGGCCATTATCACGTTGGCAGAAAGGGAGAGAGCTCTTTGTCCAGCCTGTGATGAAGTCGTATCCTGGTAAAAGGACGAGTAAAACATACAGTTAACATGAATGAGACAGCAGACAGATGTTCTGCTTTACTCAGATGCAAAGACACATTCCTGCTTGCATCATATACAGAGCAATAACAAACTTAATTTTTGTGCTGACAAAAGACCTGTATGATGGATGGTAATGTGGGCACAATGCAAACTGTTTACCCACGCTAACTAATACGTCTCTCAATTACAGTTGTGCTCATTCATAGTAACCCACCTGAGCAGTTCTTTTGATTTGTGTGTCATCTGTGGTCTCCTCTGTTTACAATCCTTTTTTTCCCCCCATGAACTGATGTCATTATTGTTTGGTTGAGTCACAATAATAAGACATTGATAAATGTGTGATTTAAAGCTGCACTTCAACTTCTTTCATATTTTTACACACCGTTTCTCACAAACAAAACAAAAAGCTTTGGTCATAACATTTTAAGTTTAAGCATTTTCCATCAGTGGTCACCGCCTCATCAGGTCACTTCTGCTAAGATTAGTTCTGTGTAATGACATACAATTTATATTAGTGTCTCTGTTTGCAGTGGTCTATCAGTGAACACAATTAAAATGTGTTTGTTCCTCCATCAGTCCCCTTGGGAGAACCGCTCAGCAGCACGGCTTGTTTTTTCCCTTCTCCCTCGGAGCCCAGCGCGGCGTCCTATGGGCTCTACACCCTGGAAACTGTGTGACAACAGCGGCCATTTTGGCTTCCAGGTGAAAATGCAGAGTTCAATTGGAAAAAGTGAAGATTAGATTTCTTAGAGGATATTCAATTTGAAAAAGTGCATCAAGAGCTGTGTTCAGGCGCTAAATTCTCATGCTGTAAATCACATCTTCCTGTAGATCTTGTTACATAAACTCACTATGTAGATTTTCATCATGTTGTATTAGTGAATCATGTTCAAGATTTAATTATGGGACTAGTTAAATGACAACAGTATCACCTGCTTAGTAAGAGACTGTTGATGGATGGAAGGGAAAAACGGTGTCTATATGTTTCCATATAAACAGAAAACCTGACAATGTTTTCTGAATAATATTGTAATCATTCAAATGAGCATCGTTTTAAGGATATGACTCAATTCATTGTTTTTGAGACTGAAAAATGAATTTGAATTGACCAATATTTATAATCATTAGACAAATTCACTCATATTTAATCAAAATAATTGTTAGTGATTGACTTTTCATAACATATTGAAAATGCATAGGTAAAATAACATTTGTAACAGAAACGTTAAAACATAACAGATACCACAACATTCCCCTGCTGTATCATTTACAACAGCACCACTGTTGTGATTCCCTGTGCACAAATCAAAGCTCTATTTAGCTGAATTTAAATCATGCTCACAACATTTAAAATCAGTAATGTTTCTATAAAAGTCCACTCACCTGCGGTGCACTTTGTAGGTTTATTTTTTTGTGTCAGCTGTGGTTGAAGTGAAGGAGCTCTCTCTCTCTCTGGCGTTCCCTTTCTCTGCTGCTCTCCGTCACCTCCCCCCTTTGCTTCCTGCCGACAGCACTGAAGAGGCAACGTAACAAGTGGAAACTCTCACCTGCACAGCTATACTAGTGTGAGAGGAGGAGACTAGAGGCCTGCGGTTGCTGGGTGGGTCTAAAGATGCCCCAGAAGTGATGTTGTAATGATTCCAGGATAACATTTGGGTACTTCCATAATGGGCAGGTTAAATTACAGCATTATACGTCAAAACTGGAAACACTTATTTCACAATTATCCTATTATGAATGATTATGAGCTTTGTTGTGTACCTGGAATCTGGTCAACCCAGGGGAGATCAAATTAAATGCTTAATTCAAACACTAATTCAGTGAAATTGTAATGAATTATTCAAAAAATATATATAATTTAGTAGAATTGTGCTACTTTGTATTGTGCTACAAACATACAACAGGTAAATAAATACTTCTAATTGCAGTTTCTGCGATCAAAATATCTTTTAATACCACTTTATGGTGTGCCAATTCAACATAAAAAGAATATATTACATTACATCACATTGTGTGGTGGCTTCGGTGAAGGTTAACTCAAACTGTGCACCCAGCATTTAAAGATTTACTAAAATAACTCAGTGGATTAAGCCTTTGTGAGTCTATAAGAGTACAGGTGAGATTTCAGAGCCCTGTGGGGTGATTGTATAGGGAACTCCTAGTTTCTGTTCAACACAATGTGAAATCAGACCCCCTCTCTCTGCCCGCCGTAAAACCCCCACACACTACAATTACCCCTTTGTGGCCTAAAGAACGTAGAATTCTTGGGCACGACACAAAAGGCACAATTCAGGTGAGTCCTTCCTGTTTTTCATCACAGATGAATGAAACACATGAGTTGTTGTCTGCTGTGTACGGCTTCTTATTCAAACTATTGTTACTGAAGACACACAGGATTCAAGTCTGGCTTTGAATTGTATGTGTATTGTTATATTTCTCTAATTTATGGAGCTCTCTAAAGGCAAAATAGGCTTTTCACAGCAGACATTTTGACATTTTGTCAATGCAGGGTAAACACAGGTGTAACTAATAACAATAATTATGGTCCTTTTCCATTTAGGTGGGCCAGGGCCTGGGATTGTTCATGCTGACTCAATAGACCATAACTACAACATTACCATAGTTAATTTTATGTTTACCCTGCTATGACATGTCAAAACGGTTGCTGTGAAGAGGGCCTATATGAGCTGTTTATATATTAGGACATATTTATATAAAAATAGAAGACTATGTTTCCAAAAGACTGGGTCTGTATCATCATCGCTGTTGCTAAAAATGGTCTTAAAACAATACTGACGTTATCCCGACACGTTCTCATCCCATCTCGTCACATAGGCCACATAGACGCTTTGTCAGACCCCTCGGCGTGACTTTTCGGTCGCAGCAAACACGTGCTTAATGTTATGAATTAAACAAAAACACTTCCTTAGGTTTAGGCAATAAAAACCACTTAGTTAGATTTAGGAAAAAACAACATGTTTGGGCTTAAAATGACTACTTTGTTAAGTGAAAATGTGACTTGATTTTGTGAAAATGGGGCAGAAAACGAACAGCTGATTGTAACGTGAAAGTGACACTTAAAGCACGGGACACAAACAGCGGTCTCCGGGATGAAAGCCTTGTGTTTGTTGGACCCATCCACCTCCCCTCCTGCCTACCCTGTGTGTGTCTCTTTCGCTCTTTAAACTACATCACCACACTCCTGGCACACTTTCTCTGAGAATTTACTGTTGCTACGGATGGGTTTACATTGTAGTTAACGGAACACCCGGTGCGTCTCATACCGCTGCTAAAGGGTGCCTCGTGCTGCGGCATCACACACCGATGGCCGTGACAAAGCCTCGGTATTTGACGTCCTGGGAGTGAATGACGGTTTGCATAGCCATATGTTGAAAGAGTATCTTGGCTGTATTTGTTCCTCTTGTAGAGAACCCTTCATCATTTCCATACATTTTCATTTCCAATCCACACTCTTCATCGAAATACATTATTTTACTGTCCTTAGGAATTTGTCTCAGGTTCTCCTGGGTATACATTATTTTCTGTATTATTCACCATTTGTTTCACTGAGAGAGTGTTTTTCTGTCTCTCTGAAAGCAGACAACAGATTTACGCAGCACACCTGAACGGAAGCTGACCATGTAAGGTCATACGCCTATTCACACACACAACAATTAACCATGTAGATATTGCCTGTAGGCTCACATTTCACTTGAATGACCAGCTTTACTTTGAAACCAAAAGACTCAACAGGATAATCAGCTAGGAAGAAATGCTGCCTCTTTTCACACCTGATTTCCTAACAGTGAGACACATGACGCGGCGGTTTAGGCTGAACACATCTCTTATAGTTATATGCTATTTAATCTGTGTCAAATACAGAGGGTCCAGAGGTTTAAATGTGTTTTTGTTTGTTGTTATGGAAATCTGGGTTGCTGTCCCACCTCTCATATTTGACTACAGACCTTTCGTCTAATGTCATATACAAAGTTTTTAATCCAATGCCATTGTTTCAGTTCCTCTGAGTTCATTTTTTCAGGTAATGGATGACGTCCAAACCAAATCATGAGGAATATATGACAATGAATGAAAGATTTGCATTGCCTGGAAACTTTGTTTTGGAAATATTGAACAAAGGGCACAGTGTCCACACAAAACAAAAATAAACAACATTAGGGAACAGTGACCCTTTATTGTGCAGACTGTACAGTTGTATGACAGTGCAGCCCGTTCTCATTCTCAGGACGTCAAATGCCGACGTTGCCGGGGCCTGGCGGTGTTCGAAGTTGCCCTTTAGTGCAAGTATGAGACACACCGGGCTTTCCATTAACTACGATGTAAACGTATCCACGTCAATATTAAACGCTAAGAGAAAGTGCTATGATGATGTAGTTTAAAGAACAAAAGAGACACACAGGGCGGGCAGGAGGGGAGGTGGATGGGTCCAACAAACACAAGACTTTCATCGCGTCCCGTGCGTTAAGTTTCACTTTCGCATAACAATCAGCTGTTCGTTCGTGTCCCGTGTTCACAATGTTCAGTGTCATTTTCACTTTACAAATGGAGTAGTTTTAAGCCCAATCATGTAGTTGCCGAGGGGTCTGAAAAAGTGTCACTATATGTAGCCCGTTCTCACTTCAAAACATTAAGCACGTGTTTACTGCAACCGAAAAGTGATGCCAAGGAGTCTGACAATGCGTCAGTATATGACGAGTTGGGATGAGAACGCGTTGCGGAGACCGCTGTTCGGGTCCTGTGCTTTAAATTTCACTTTCACATTACAATCAGCTCTTCGTTCATGTCGCTTGTTCACATCGTTCAGTGTCATTTTCTAACTAACCTAACTAAAGTGGTTTTGTTGCCTGACCCTAAGCAAGTGTTTTTGTTCACAACATTAACCACATGTTTACTGTGACTGAAAAGTGACACCGAGGGGTCGGACAAAATGTCAGAATATGAAGAGTTGGGATGAGAACGCGTTGGACAGTGACGCATTTTTTCTGGGTTCATGCTCCAACACATTGGAAAAGAAGTGAGACAGTTAATTCAAAGTTAAGCTTCCAACTTTCAGCTCTAATTTGACTGTCAACATCCACATCCGATGAACACAGAACAAACTGCAGCCTTTTTTTTTACACACAGAAGCAAAATTAGGAAATTTAAATAGAATTTAATAAATATTTAATATGTAAATCCTTTGTAGTCAATAACTAATTGAAGTCTATATTCCACAGACATCAGCAGACACCGATGACGGGCTCGCACTGCTTTACACTGTTTAACCATAAAAAACGTCCTTGGTTCAAGGCTGGATTACCGATCAGGCAAAATGGGCCCCGGACCCTTGAATTTGGGGTAATTTAATTTATTGATCATTTGTTTCATTAGTACTGTGTGCACCACTAAATCAAAATATAAGAGTTCCCATTTTGTAAAAGGGCCTAAAGGTTCAATCTAGTTTTATCGTTTCAGTATATCTTGTGCTTGGTGCTTAATTAAGGCACCACAAACTAATTACAAATAACTGATTAATACCATAGACTGTATACACACTCAATGAACAGAATGTGGGAGAAAGGAGGGGGTCAGTTTTGGCCTCCTAATCACCATCCCTTCACTGTTGATTACTGTGACTGTTCAACTCAGCTTACTGGAGACGGTTTTTTATGATGTTCAGGGATGTGAATGTGTATAAGATGATCAGTAGAATGAGCCGAGGGCATGGGGATCATTTGTCAACTTGAACGTTTAGGATTGGATGAATGTATTTTTGCTTTTGGCTAGGGAGCCAACAGTATTTCGGCTCTCTGATATACTGATAATATCGTACTGTGTAAAACAACCCATGAGATGCTCTGCCTGACTTCCTATATTGTAATTAAAATCTTTATATTCTAACCCTTACAATGTTTTGTGCATTATTTCATGGTCCCTGAGTGTCTTTATTTACAGTTTACACAACATTAATTCACCAAATTAATTATAATGAGTTTAAAATCCATTCACCACTGTCTGGTTTCTGCTGGAACGGTGATGACAGGCATCTTTTCGAGGCTTTCCTCGGCTACCCAGAGCTCTCCCAAGCCAAGAGGTAATCTCCAGTTCCTCCGGGAACACAGCAGCAGGTTTACAGTTCCCACAATACTTCCCTGGTTGCTTTGTCTGTATGTTTAGCATCATTGTCCAGCTGCACTGTCCTAAAACTGTGGCTAGAAAAGGGCTTTGATTTCTGTGATGTTCAACCATTGTAACTCTCCTGGATCCACCACTGGTTCAGTCTTTACTAACTAATGTTGTTTGTTCAAACATTGTTCAAACTTACTGACCTTCATTTTAAAATCTAGTGGAGATACCAAAGATATCAAACATGTCTGAATTTTAGATGCACACTGTTAGGCTCCAAATGGTTTGTTACTCTTTCCATTGAAAGGCAACGTTTCATTCTGTACAGATCTTCCTCAGGCACATGTGAGAGAGAAAACAGGCGTTTCTTGTAGAGGCAGTAATCAACTTAAATCATCGTCACTTGCTGGTCAGCAAACAGCAGGGAAACAAAATACTACCAGGTGGCGATCACAGAACTCCTAAACACATTTTAGGAACATTTATATAAAGTGAGTATTTGATATTATACTTATATATATTTATTTATTGTCCTAACTTTTACAATGACATAAACCAGTGGTTCCCAAACTGGGGGGCAGGACCCCTAAGGGGGCCCCACAGTTGTAAAAGGGGGGGGCGCGGCTAGGCTAAATATAAATGATGCATGGTTCTGTACTGGCCTGGGGGGTGGGAGGGCTTGAGAATATTTTTTATCTCCCAAAGGGGGGCCCCGCAGAAAAGTTTCACTCAGTGTAAAAAAACAGTAATGAAGAGCTGGAACAAGCACATAGAATACATGTGATGTTGTCCCACTATGGAAATGTAAAAAAGTATGTTTTAAATTAAATGTGAAATCAAGAAAAGATAAAAAGAGAACTAATTGTTGGCCTAACATTTGTTTATTATCTCTTCAGCTCTTACAACTGAATCAAAAGACAGACAGAACAGATGGATGCTGACACTGAATCCTCCTTCAGTTGCACTGCATGTGGAGGATTATTCACATTGTTTATAGATAAGGCTCAGTAGCCCAAATTAAGCAGCCTGGATGCAACTGGACTGTGTAACTGCATGACTAAGAGGATTAGACAAGATTTACCTACCCAGCAGTCGTCAGCAGCGCTGTTCACACAGACTGGGTGCATAGCAACAGGTCAGCGAGCTTCGTGCGCTACATTAGCATTCAACATGGACTAGGACAGAGACCCATTGAGCAGAAATGGGAGCTACTGCTTCCTCATGACCTCACATGGGATTGTTTCCTCCCGTCCTACAGTTGAGCTTCTGGCAAAGGTCAGTCTCCAGCTCTGTCTGTTCATTTTACAATAGTAAGCTTCCATCCATGTTTTTATGTTATCAGACACCTGACTGTCTCCTGCTTCACGTTCCAAAAGGTCTGAACTTGGAAAACCTGCTTTTAATTTTAGTGTAGCTGACTCCTGGAAGAAAAAACAGCATCTCCTTAAAATCAATTCACCTATACCTTTTGGACATTTTAGAAATTTGATCTTAAATCTCCCAACTTGTACTTGTAATTGTCTTACATAACCGTGTTTTATTTTACATTTTAATCAGTCAAATTACAAACTGTAATTGCAAAATTAGTGCTTTTGTACGTCTTAAATATCCGAATGCATCTATCAAATTACTTTTCCTAATTGAAAAGTTTTATTAGCTTTTACTATTTTCATAATGATATTGCATCTTCTCTGTTTGTTGTTCTTTTCCATTTCTTTGTTTTTGTAATTGACTCAATGTCATTGTAAATGAGCGTCGCTCCTCAATGATCTCTCTAGTATAAATAAAGGTTGAATGAGTGAATGAATGTGATTATGTTTAGGTCATAGCGTGGCAGCATACGATTACAGGTGGCATACTTTCTTTAGCAGCCAACACCTGATCCTTTGGACTCATTAGACCACAGTTCAATATGGCCATCAATATACTGTAATATAGAGATGCAACATCATTTCAGCTGAATTACTTCACCTCTTTATGAGCTGTAATGGATAAATCACATCTTTCCCCAGACAGAATACCACAATGTGAGGTGAACATGCTTCAACATGACGACATACATCCTGTGGACTGCGTGTACATGGACATTCAAGGGGATACTGTGCACCTGCAGGTTCCTTTGGGTGAGTGTATGCTCTGTGAAATGTGTCACGTACTGTTATTTGGATATGTTTTGATAAGGGTTTGCTTGCTTATGTTATGTTATGTTAATGCTTAAATAATGCTTATTTGCATTTCAGATATGCCCATACAATGCAATCAAATTCCTTCCAAGGGAGCGGCACATCACAGAGGACACAGGCCGACAGCTGAAACAAGTTGTGGGTAAGGATCTCATAAAATCAAGGATAAAAACTGCCCAATAAAATCTTTACTTTCAATTGAAAATACTTAACTTATCTGGCTTAAATCTCTTCAGAGATTCTGGTGATCTTTCAGTATCCCTCAAAATGAATTGTTAAGAGTCTATCTGTGACGTCTATCAGGGTTCAATAAACAACAACAAGCTGTATGGTCTTATCTAGTTTATGAAGCCAAAAGGTCTATCTGCGATCTACTATAAATCTACTTTACATCTCCTCAGCACATGTGTAAGGATCCTGTCTAAAAGGTAACCCACAAATTGCAAAATCTGATCTGAGATCTGGAATAACTTGCAAAAGACTTTGAGACTCGCTGCCCGACGACCTATCTAAACCTTAACTATCTAAGATCAATATCTAACTTTAACTATTTGAGGTCAATGCCTAACCTTAACAATTTGCTGGTACCCTTCTAGACACAAATATGTGTAAGTAGAGATATTATGTGATGACCTCATTTGACTTCATTTGTCAGGTTCTGAAAGTAAAGGCATTGCAGCCATACCAGGCAGCCCTGACCGTACAGCTGCCCTTCATAAGAGACTAACCAAAACTGAGAAAGAGATCCTGACACTCAAGACCAGGGTCGCCTGTGAGAGAGCATCATGGGAAGGGAGGTTTGCGGAGCTGCAAAGAAAACAGGAAGAGATACGTAATCAGGTGTGCTTGTAAAAGTGTGTGTGGTTGAAGTTGTGTCTATGTGTAGTGGAAAAAGTATTCAATCAATTACTTAAAGAGCAGTGTGTAGGATTTGGTGGGATCAAGTGGTGTGGTTGCAGATTGCAACCAACTGAGTACCCCTCCGCTCACTCCTCCCTTTCCAAAACTGTGGTAACGCCGTTAGCCTCGCTTACTATAATAACACTACTTTAGGAGCGGCTGGTGGTACAACGGTTTTGCACTCTGCGGCTCATGTTACCGCAGTTTCACAAGTGTGTCGGAGAACTACGGTGGCCTTCAGGTAACGTAAAAACGCAAAAGGCTCTCGCTACAGCCAGTGTTTGGTTTGTCCGTTCTGGGCTACTGTAGAAACATGGCGGAGCAACATGGCAGACTCTGTGAAGAGGACCCGCTCCCCATGTAGATATGAAGGGTTCATTCTAAGCTAACAAAAACACAACGATTCTTAGTTTCCGGTGATTATACACTAATGAAAACATAGTTATGAATATTATATTCCATTTCTGCAAATAGATCCCCCGAAATGCTACACATTGTTCCTTTAAGTAAAAGTAGCAATACCGCAGTATAAAAATACTCCAACTCCAAAATTTCACTTTAAAAAAAGTACAGAAGTAGTATTGGCAACAAAATGTACTTTAAGTAGAAAAGTAAAATACTTGTAAAGCAGAGTGGCCACTGTCAATGTTATAGTATTATATTATTGGATCATTATTATTGATGTATTAATATGTAAGCGGCACTTTAATGTTGGTAATTTTGGTTGTTTAATAACAATGGATCATTAAATGTTTATGTAAAATCTTAAATTGAAAAGTAACTATAGCTCTAAAATAAATGTGGGGAAGTGAAAAGTACATTTCCCTCTGAAATATAGTGAAGTACAGGTATAAAGTAGCATAAAATGGAAATACTCAAGTACAATTTTGAGGTATTTGTACTTTACTTAAGTACACAACTTGAGTAAATGTACTTAGTTAACTTCTACCACTGGACTTCAGTAATGATAACTTGTCTCCTTTTCCTTAGATGGCTGGAGTGTTGGTGAAAGAGGGTGGTTGTGACGAGCAGGGAGAGTCAGCGGTGGACAATGGAGAAGCATTTGAGGGGTGTTCAAGTAAATGACACTGATGCTCATTCAGAATTATTTTTTTTCATGCATGCTTATGAATTCAATAATGATGTCAACTGCTGTTCTCTAATGAACAGGCGGTCTCTCAAGAGTTATGTACCAACACAGAGGGTCGGAGGCGTCATCAAGAGGTGACACTTATGCAAACAGTTTATCAGGCAGTCAGTTATCCTCATCATCGGCACTGAGCTTGAGACCTTCCTCTTCCTTATCTTCAGCCACCAGGTACAAAGGAATAGTTCCACCTGAGTTAGATGAGAAGTTGAACCATTCTCATATCTGTACAGCTCAGCACAAAGACTGGAAATGGGGAAACAGCTACCTCTAAAGCTCACTCAACACCTTGTAGGTAATTTGTGTAAAAACAACATTTGACGGTTTACGAGGGGTTATGTGCAAGACTATTTCTTTGGTTGGGAGGGAGCATTATCTTCCTGGAGAGTTCACAGGTTACCTGACAACTGCTCCCAGGCAAGAAATAGTCCAGCACATGACCCCCTGTAAAATGATGTTTACTCTTCGTCTTTTGTGAGGATTAAACAAAGGAGATATGCAAATTAGTGAGCTTTACAGCTGCTGGGAGGAGGATTTTGCTACCTTTGGACAGAGTCAGGCTTGCTGTACAGACATCAAAGTGGTATCAATCTTCTGATGAAAACTGAGTGTATTTCCCAAAATGCCAAACTACACTACATGGTTTACAGATTTAATAAGCATTACTATTTTATTTTATTTCACGTCATAAGTTAGATATTTCAATAAAAAAAAAACACCCATCAATATGATGTAATATCACTGATGTTCTTAAAGCTGTAAATTAAAGTGCTATAGAATTGATCCTCTCTATCTTTGTTTTATTACTGACTGAACCCTCTCCTCCTCCTCCAGTGTGAGGTCATGGAGGACGTCCAAAGGGCCTTACCGGGTTTTTGTACCCCATTCCCCCATGGACCTGGAGCTTGGTCACCGGGTCAGGATCATGCTGCCATCTGGACGGATCAGCACAGGAACCATTCGTTTCCTGGGCCACCTGCAGGGGGAGGCAGATCTCCACCTTGGGGTGGAGCTGCAGACACCTGATCACGGTTTGCATGATGGCAGCCACAGGGGATACAGCTACTTTGAATGGTAACGGATCACATTTTTTTTTATTGTGTCAACACAAGCAACATGTAGCTTTTAAATGCGCCTCAGGGTGTGTAACCTGACGTTCAGTGCTTCACTGGGATTTATTGTGTCCTGTGTTCACCGCTGCGTCACTCAGATATCAAATTGCGGGATTTACAAAGTACATTTAAATGAACTTGAATCTGATTATGATTCCCAAAACATGGGTTAAATACATAAAATCACATTAAAATGTCTCTCTGAATTAAGTCATCACACTGTGGCCCTCAAGTATTTAACAGCCAAACAATGCCTCCAGACACACTTGAGCAAATAAACCCCTGAAATTACTGCATTCAAGGTGAGGCATGAATTTGGAAAGTGAGGTGGAAACTCATTTGCCTGCAGCAACGACAAATGTTGGAAATAGGGCTCAAATGTAGTCTTTTCTTCATAAACCCGGTAGTGAAATACACAAACAAGCACGTGACCTATTCTACACATGGGTAAACCAAATGAATATCTTTAAAACAACTTCTATACGGTTTTCTTTCTTTTCGTTCTCATGAGTTTAGCTCATTAACTCAAGGAAGATTTGATTTTAAAGGTGCTAAATTTGAAATTCAGAGCTATTGCCTCCACACAGCTCTCAACATGGTGACGGCTGAGCCGGTTGCTCGCAGCTAACAGTGCAAACAACGGCAGAGCGGCGGCCATGAGCTAGCTCGAGGTGCACGCTCACATGCACGGACATGCACTAAAAGGCAGGCGCGGCCAGCTCGGCAATTAACCTTTAACTTATCTTCAAACATGGAACCTTTAACTTATCTTCAAACATGGTCATCGTTAATATTTTGTTATTTCTGTTTCTGTCCTTTGCAGCAAGCCTGGCTATGGTGCCTTTGTACCATTCCACAAACTACTGATGGCCTGGGAATGACACAAGCACAGACCGCTGATGTAGAACTGCCCATCTGGATGCATGGAAAGAAGGCAGAACAGTTACATCCATTGATTTGATAACTTATTATAATTAGATTAGATTTTTTGTATCAAAGTATATACATAAAAAGAGCGTATTGTCTTGTCTGTTATTCACAATAAAAATACCATCTCATCAAATACAGTAGTTCCGTTGTGTGAGCTTGGGCGGACAGAAACGGAGTTGCAGAAAGTATTTGCCTGTTCTTTTGTTGGGTTAGTTGGTAGAGTAGTTTGCTCACTAAACAAACAATACAGTGTCTATAAGTCTCACTGAGAAATGCTGAATTTCAAGCGCAAGTTCAGGTTTGGCTAAGAAACTTCAACAATGACAACCATAGGTCTTAAAAACCGGTTGAGCACTGAGAACAAAAAATGTTTTTCTTACCCTAAGCTAAATACTCAAACATGCACAATGATTATAGCGTGTTAATGTTTAGTAGGTAAATCATGTTCACCATGTTAGTTTAGCATGTTAGCATGCTGACATTCACTTATTAGCAATACAAAAGTACAGCAGGGACTGATGGGAATGTCATTAGTTATGCAGGTATTTGGTCATAAACCAAGGCAGTCAGATCAAGGTGATTACAATTCCCCTTCTGGGCACCATGAATGTGTTTACCAAAATTGACAGCAATCCATCCTGATGATGGCGCTAGAGGACAAGTCAGAGGATCACCAAGGTTATTAGGATGGGCATCATGAATGTCTGTACAAAATTTCATGGCAATCCATAAAATAGTTGTCGAGCTAAACTGTGTCACTCAACAGTAACTCCAGAAAAGCCGTAAACTTTGTTCAATTGAATTGTCTGTCAGTTCAGCATACAATACACACACACACACACACACACACACACACACACACACAGTCTGACCTTTCCCTTCAGACAGTGGAAAAACAAACCAAGTTTCTGATATGTTCAAGCTTGCAACATGAGCTGCAGTACAGAACATTTCTTAGTTTGTAAAACCCTTGGGCTCTCCCTGATTTTTTCAGAAAAATGGGTGTAGTAGACAGGTCTGTGCGTAGGAGATGTATTGTGAAATTTAGTAATGGAGTTTGGTAGGAATCTTAGGCAATATGATGTAAGCATGAGTGAGTGCCAATACTAAGTTACTCAGTTCCTGGAAAACTTTGGAGACATATTTACAGATGCATTAGCTAGGCACAAGAAAGACAGCACTAACCCAACTGACACACATAATATCTGACACTTTTTATTCTTATTTTTAGTGTTTAGTTTATTTTTTTCTTGGATATAATTACTATGAACTTATTTCACAGTATGCAAGTACATAGTGATTTTCTAACATAAATCTGCATGTCCATGAGAACTAAATTCTACATTTTTATTGTCATTTTTAAATCACACAGTGAGTCAGATACACATGTACACTGTAGTATTACAGCAACACTTGTTCCGAGAATGTTTCATGAAACTGATGCCGATTTACAGGAAAGGGTGATGACACACAGGCAAATTCCCTTCGCTAGTGTCAAAGTCTTCTTCCCAGTTTCTTTGTTAGGTTTTATTTATTTAGGATTACTGTACATATAATTTGGAAGCCTGGATCCTTGACTGGATTGACACCAACTGAATGCATTGGGCGGCCACAGCATATTGAAAGTATACTGTAGCTACACCTCACAGAGATAAAATTGAACAATAATCTGTTCTAGAGAACTACAGTTAAAGTAAAAGAAAAAGTAATACTTTATAGAGCGATTTTCATTCCAGCGATTTATTGCATGAGAACTTATTTTTGACACAATATGCATCAACAGTCAAAACTCTAGAAACTCGGTCGTAACCATTTTGGTTCTAGAGGCTCACATTTGACAATGTCATAAAAATACATATAATAGATTGACTGTTCATAAATACGAGGGCAAATCGCACTTCTGTAATGGTACATTACACAGAATTAAACATCTTTTCAATTAGCTTTCAAATCACTCAACTATAGACACTATAAACAACGTATCTTCATACAACGGTTCGTATGATATCTTATGAAAAGTTATTCCTCATTCTCTGTACGTTTTCTTACGAATGTCCAGCAACACGTGTCAATTACCGCTCTTTTCAAAATAAACTTCTGTCTTCACAGGAAATAACTTGGTTAGGTTTAGGCAACAACACTACTTAGTTAGGTTTAAGAAAAGATCGACTTAGTTAGGTTGAGGCTACATAACTACTTAGTTAGGTTTAGGAAAAGATCAACTTATTTAGGTTTAGGCTACAAAACTACTTCCTCCAACAGTCCAAAGACATGCAGGTTAGGTTAATTGTTGACTCTAAATTGCCCGTAGGTGTGAATTTTGAACTTTTCGTAGGTATAGCTAAGAACGGTGTATGAGAACAGCCTGCCATAAAAGCTTCTCTAGAGATTCCTTGTTTGCTATGATAGAGAGTCAACACGAGTATCATGTTAGTTCTGACTGAGAGGATGCAAAGGAAGAAAAACATTAGAAGAATTATCAGAATATCCCTCTGTGAGCCTTCATGTTGAGGATCTCCGCAGCCAGTTTCTCCGCATTCATCACATGTGGAAACATTTCCATGACTGTATCCACCTGATGCGGGTTGAAGATGGCTTGCAGTTTCTTGCGGAGTTCCAACCTTTGTGGGTCGTACGCAGCAGAGGACGACTGTTGTTGGCCCCAGGAGTGGTACTGGTGGCCGTTGTAAGAGTGGGAGTTATTGTGGGAGTGTGAGGACTGGACCGAAGAAGGGAGACTACATGACGTCCTTGCTTGGGGCAGCCCCTGAAAGGGATCGGACCAGTAATGTTGCTGATGATGTGGGACTCCGCTGTAATGGAGGTGGCTGGGGAGGCTGCTTTGTTGTGGCACACCAGCCTGGAACATGTGAGGTGGGTAGGTGTCGTATTTGGGTTGACCCTTGGAGTCCGGGTTTCCATGATGATGCTGATGAGCTGTCAAAGGCACTACATGGGAACAGCACCTGCAAGACTGGCTGGTGTTATTTTCCTCTAAATGCACTGGGGCATGTCTGGGTCCATTGAGGGCACTTTGCTGCTGGGGCCTGAGCCTGTGGGAGTTGCTGGGACAATGCGAGAAGTCAGAGTACTGACTCTCATAAGAGCCAAGGCCAGAATCCAGGCACTCGTGAGAGATGTTGGCATAGTAATGATTGGGCATGGAGGGCAGCCCAGGCCACTCTTTCTGGCTTCCTGTCATAGGACAGGATATATGATTTTGACTTTTCCTAGGATCCTCAAAGTACAGCAGTGTATTTTCACGAACCTGACCGAGATGTGAAGAACTTTTCTGGTCTCTTATCTGCTCTGCCTTAGAGTCTTGAGGATGGGAAAAGCTATTATGAGCAGGCCCAGGATCAGACTGAGGCTGTCTGGGTGATAATCTGGCATTCTTCTCTTCTTTTATAGTAGAAATCTGGGCTTTCTCTCTCAATTCATCAGCCAAGGACTGGTAGGACTGGTTTGACCGCTCTGGATGGTAGAACTTACATTTGATACCGTAAGTGCACTTTTTGTCTGAGGAAAACAAAAATGGACACACACACCAAAATTTATAGGTCATCTCATTTGGGAACCGGCTTACTTCCTTGTCCAAAACCTCTGTTGCTAATCATATCTTACCATATGGACAGAGCTGTCTCTTTTGCTCTGTAGGCAGAGGCTTTTTCCGAAGGAAGTTGTCAAGACTGGGGCCATGGCGACCCAGAGGGTCATCTGGGGGCATGAACCTGGACAAAGAAAACACAGAAATGACTGATTTCTTCATTTACTTGTGACAAATCAGCTTGGTGTTGCATAATTATGTTTCTCTGATTACACATTCACAACGTATCCTCATACAACGGTTCGTATGATATATTACGAAAAGTTATTCCTCATTTTTCATGCGTTTTCCTACGAATGTCTCGCAACACGTGACGCATGTGTCAATTTCCGCTCTTGTCTTCACAGGAAACAACTTAGTTAGGTCAAGGCAACAAAAACAACTTAGTTAGGTTTAGGCAACAAAAACAACTTAGTTAGGTTTAGGAAAAGGTCACGTTTGGGTTAAAATAACACCGGAAGTGGCGTAACTCAAGTACAGAATTTACATGACAAATAAATCAACGTTGACTTCTGGTTTCACACAAGGTACGAACACGCGTCTCATGCATAAAAATCTAGTGTTTTTTGAGGCATCAATCCACCCCAACCTCCTCTTTACGCTGTGTTTGTCTCTCTTTATACTTTACATACAAACTGATTTCATGGGACATATATTAATTAAATTGCATTACTTTTTGTACGTATAGCTACGAACGGTGTATGAGAACAGCCTGACCCTCAAGATACAATATGCAGTCTGGAACCACATTAAACAGCATTCACAAAAGAAAAATGTGAAACCTCACATGCTCCGCTAGAAAAATGAAACTAACTGCTTACTTGTCATTCACAAAAGAGAACATGAGGAGCCTCTCCTCGATGCATTTCTTCCACTCAGGTCTTTCTCCTTGGAGGTCGCGGTAGGTGTCATTGGATACGATCACTCCGTCGGACTCATACGCCACCTTGACGATAAAGCGGTCGTCATAGCAAACCACTCGCTTACCGCCAACGCGGCGCGATGGAGTGAAGACCACGATTTTCCGTTTTTCAAGCTCCATCAGGATGTGTTGATCTGGAAGTGAAAACAATCACAGTTAGATGGCTGTGGAGAGATAGTGTAGAGCAAGGTTATAATAGTTTGGAATTTTCACTTAGTTTTTATTTTATTGTAGTTTTGACTTTTCAATTTCATTTGTGTTTCGTTTTAGTTAGTTTTCATCACGCGTTTGCTACTTTTAGTTTAGTTTTAATATATTTTTTATGTATTTAGTTTGTTTTTGTTAGGGCCAGCTATAACGTCTCAGAAGTATGTAGCTACATATACTGTACATACAAAACACATGGTTGGAGAACTGTGTAGGAATGGCCATAATGTTTAATATTTGTGCCACTTTCGTGAAGCAATTGCAGCATGAAACCATCTGGATGTCAAGTCCGTTCAGTTTCTGTGGTTCAAAGTCATGAAGAAATTCATGTTGTTTCCTTGTTTCGGTTGTAATTGTAATTAATCAAATGTTTTAGTTTTCAGTTTTAGTTCTCTATAATAACCCTGGTGTAGAAGAGGTACTTGTATTACCCTTTTGTTGAAAGTCGTAAATAAAGTGAATAGCTTGGTTATGTAACATGACACACATTTGTCATGATCCACAACCGCACGTTCAAGATACAAAAGAGCATTTTACAAAAGACCCTACAATCAATCACAGACAGAAGACATCAGACACCTGTACAAACGTCATAACTATCTAACATGCTATTATATCATATAACTATAACTGCAATATGACAACATGGAAACATAATACACACTGTAGGTGCTTATTACACATAAGAAGTGACATGAAATGAACCATGAGATCTGTATGAATGAACAAGAGGCCAGGGTTACATGACAGCTAGATATGTGTATGGCTGAGCTACTGCACACAAACACTTAAAGGCCCTTTTCTAACTAAGTGCCTCTCAGGGTGACTGTCTTCACTTAACCTCTTGCTGTAGATGACTGTCTGCAGTTAACTACAAGTAGAGTAGGTGTGGAAGAAAAAACACAGCTGTACTTCCTGATGGGGCTTTCCCAGGAATGAGCTGACTTTTACTTCCTTGTTTTCGCGGATTGAAAATAGAACCTTTGGATTGCTCCACCCAGGCTGCACAGTTACTAAATCAGAGTCACAAGGTGTGGATGCATCACATTAAAAAGTATGCCCCACCCTTCATTATACAGTTGTTGTTGGAGATGCCAAAGGTGAGATAAGCTTGAATAGCTTAAAACCATGATGCATTAAGGCTGGAAAAAAAGATAGCTTTATAGTCAAAGAGATGGTGCAGATATGATGGTAATCTGGGTTGATCAGATACACCCAAAAATGTCAGTGACTCAGCTGTCTGAAATGTTGTTGTGTTCTGCTGCCAGAGATTATCACGCCATACCCACACAGAAACTATTACAGCAAATCATTCTTGCTGTTGTATTAGCTTCATATGGAAACATAGGTTGGTAGCCAATTGGGTAAACTCTCTGTTTCACAATATTAACTGTCTTGCCCAATGGTTTTGGCACGAGTTCAGTTAGTAGTTCTGCCTCAGACCACATTGAAACAGTATCTCATGGCTACTGTGTGACTGAATCACAGTTACAGGAATATGCATACCTACAGCTACAGTTTCAGAGGAGATTTACAGTAAATGGTAGTCATATTCACATTAAGAAAAGCTCTATGAAGGAAAATAACTGTCTTCAGAGACAAAGCAGAAGAGCCATTGATTCCTGGCTTATTAAAGGAAGAGTTCAACATTTTGGAAAATGTGCTTAACACTCCTACTAACACCTCTAAAGCTCACTAATCGACATGATATATCAACGGCAAAGTGTAAAACAACAATTCATATACATGGGGTTTATGTGCTGGACTATTTCTTGGGTAATCAGTTGGCCAGCAACCAGCGGAGACTCCAAGAAGTTAGTGCTCCCAGCCAAGAAATAGAGAAAAAAGAAAGTCCCTTGTAAAATGGCGAGTTGATGTTTTTACACCTCGGTTGTTGTACGGATTAACAGTTCTGTCCTGTTTACTTAAGTCTTTGTACTAAGCTAAGCTAACCAGCGGCGGTTAGCGGTTCTCACTTTGAAGTATTTCTGTGGGTGAAAATCATTTTAGACGAGACTGGACTGCTTCTTTATTGGCTGGGAGTCAATGAGAGTGACTCACATGCACATAAAAATATTTTGTCTGCGTTAAAGCATTTGATGTGAGCAGAACCACAAACTATTAATGCATCTACATTTTGTTTTACAAAGTTAAGAAAGTAATGTTTAAGTAAAGCCTGATGTTTCCTTACACATAAAAGAATGATCCCAGTCACTTCTACACAGTGAGACATACATCTTATTAATTAAACACTGGTATCTGAGAGGTAATCGGTATCGGCTCCGTACCCGGTATTGGCCGATACCCAAAGCCCGACGTTAAAATGCAAAAGGTTGGTTTGGTTTGTCCGTCCGTACATGGCGGTCTCCGTGAAGAGGACCCGATCCCTATGTAGCTATGAAGGGCTCATTTTAAGCTAACGAAAACACAACAATTCTTAGTTTTGGGTGATTATAATATATAGTTATGAATATTATATTCCATTTCTGCTAAAAGATCCCCCAAAATGTTACACACTGTTCCTTTAAGAAATCAGGGACTTCAAATCTTTGAACTGAGCTGAACAAAGCGAGTCTAATCAGCAAAGTGATTTGTGATTTCCACCTCTACTATCTCCTGTATGCTAATAGTGTGAAGTCCAGTGCTGTGGCTATCAACTTAAAACACAAGCTAGCCTACTTGGTTATGGTTTAGCCAATGAGATTGTTTCTGCTTTGACTGACAAGTGTTTGTGTGGCGAAATTAACACAACGCTGCTTAATGAGAACCATCTGCCTGCTTGGTCGTACACTTCTTGCATCCTCACCTGTTATGGGGGCGTCAGGTCTGGGCTGCTCTTTGCGCCAAGTGGGAACAAACACGGTAATGGTATTATGACCTCTGTCCAGAAAGAAGTTCACTGAAAGCTGGATGCCTCGACATGAGAACACTTCCTTGTTGCCATGACTGTAAACAAGAAGCAGGTCAGAGAAGATAAGTACAAATCATTTGACTGTAAATAATATGAAAGGGAGAAGTAAAAAATTCAGTTGATCTGTGTAAACACTGCACGCCTTGACTGTTCTCTCGGGGGGAACCTTCCCTCGGGCTATTACTCACTGTTTCCTGTATTACAATTGTTATCTATAGAGAGGTGGAGATTTTGAGGTGTGTGCCTAGAATTTGCATACTGCAGCACTGGCCTTTACAGAAACATGCACAGGCAAGGTGGTGAACGCCTCACTTTTAAAGTGACACAACGGTGCATATTTCAGGGTCAGAGTTGAATGACAACATGTCAGTTTGACATTTTACAGGCACTTTACTGTCCTCAGGTAGACAACACCTGCATCGGTGGTTATGTTGTGTACTGTCTGTAGTTCAAAGTAGTAAAACATAGCTATGAAAATTGTGTGTGTGTGTTATGATTTAAGTTAATGATCTATGATCCCATAAAAGAGAAAAAAGCTTACCTCATGGCAACATTGCTGCCATCAATAACAACAGGCCTCAATTCTGTGTCTGTATTCTTGAGTTGTGGTATGATTCTGCAGGGTCCAACAGCCCAGCTTGGAGGCAGCAGAGGGTCCTTTTGGCCTGAGCTCCTCTCATCGCAGTCAGAACTGGACACGGAGGGTGCGGCGCCGGTCCTGCTCCGAACCAGCTCTCCCAGCACCGAGTTAGTGTCTGTGCTCAGGCCTAGCTTGCCCAGAGCAGCCTTCACCTCAGCTGAGGGGTAGCCCAGTTTCCTGAAGAAGTCCACTCTGAGCTGGAGCTCCTCGCTGTCTGGTTTCAACAGGTCCAACGCTGAAATCTGGCTGGGAAGTGCCTGATCCATCTTGGAGCATCTGGGCCTCTTTTCAGCAGCATAGAATACGTGCTACACAGCCTTGGGGTAATATTCATCGACTGAGTGAAGGAAAATGACATTTAATTAGTTTATCTGGCATAATTTAACCTCTTAACATCCAGTTCATGTTTCCCGTTTGTATCATTTTAGGCACATTTAACCCAAATTATGCCTGGCATGTTTGGTATCTTTGGATACTGGTATCTCCACAAAAAAATCCCCCCCAAAATCACTACTTTCAGGTGCTCAAATGTGAGAATTTGCTGCTTTTGTTGTTCTTAAATTATAGTAAACTTAATATTTTTTTAAGTTTTTTTGACTGTTTGGTGAACAAAACAAGACATTTGATAATGTCACCTTGGGCTCTAAGATACTGTAATGGATATTTTTCTAACGTTTTATCGACCAAATAATTGGCAGATTAACTTATAATGAAATTATCTTCAGCTAAAACTTTAATTGTCTTCATTTTATACACACACACACACACACACACATATATATATATATATATATATATATAAGAGGAAACATCTGTCTTTCATGCAAAACAAAGAAAAGGGAGGCAGCTACTGTATGAATATACCTATTTATTAAAAACATGCAAGTATTGCAGTGGCGATACTTTTGGTGTTGATGCGGCCAACACTAACTCACTGATCTACTGCCATGTAGAGAACATTGTCAAATGCTAATACATATATATATATATATATATATATGGTCTCTAGTTACAGTTAGCAGTAACTAAATGGAGGCACTGAAAAGACTATCAGGATTAGAAGCAAATATGTCATTACTTTTGCTTACCCAATAATCTGTCCCATATGATAGAATTCCTCCGTAATTCTTGTCAAGGCAGTAAATGTTCCTCCCTGTGGGGAGAATATGTTGTGAGATGAACATAGAATATATATATATATATA
>CAKALU010051256.1:0-71280 GCA_916700995.1 Hozukius guyotensis | reverse complement strand
CCCCCCCCCCCGTAAAAAAGACAAAATTGTCTAAATGGGTCTCTTAGGGTTAATACCATCATTCGCTAATAAATTACAAGGCAGTGAATACTCATTAGCTGGATATATCAATAATATGACGTGTTTCATGACCATTGTTTGTTTCAAAGGTGCATCCTTGACTTCGATGGACAAAGAGGGACTGACACCCCTGAGCTGGGCATGTTTAAAAGGACATAAGAACGTTGTGCAGTTTTTGGTGGACAAAGGTGCGGTCATTGACCACACGGACAAAAACGGACGAACTCCGCTGGACCTCGCTGCCTTCTACGGAGATGCAGAGATTGTAAGTTAAAATTAGTTTAAAACACCCCAGCACACACACCAACACCACTCTTCATTCAGCCTTAACTGAGAGCACTCCTTGGCCATTAGTGAACACACACCGTTATGCGTTAGGCCAGCTCATGACTTGTCAACACAGTGTTCCTGAGTTTTTAACTTTTGTTGCTCTCGTGTAGGTCCAGTATTTGGTGGAGAGAGGAGCAGTGATAGAGCATGTGGACTACAGTGGGATGAGGCCTCTGGACCGGGCCATAGGCTGCCGGAACACGTCGGTGGTGGTGACTCTGCTAAAGAAAGGAGCCAAGCTGGGTAAGCACAGTGCTTTTTTTCCCCCTATGACCAGGTGTAAAACCTACTGGATAGGTAGAGCTTCTCCTACATCTATGTAGTGTGTGTAGATACTCAGTGCTGTCAGTTAGTTCGCCACTTAGTCAGCTGTTACTCTAGAAACAGTCCGTGGTCTGCTGAGCTCTTTCACGTCTCTGTAAACACTGAGAGACTCTCGGTATTTGGTTTTGTCGCTGTGTTGAGCTTGTTTCTGTCTTGCTCAGTATCTCATGGTACTAAGAATAAGATCAGACTAATTTTGTGGAATGTTGTGGAAAAACCCGACTTCCATTCCTCCTTTTCACTCACTGTTCAGCTTGTGTGTGTGTGTGTGTGCGCTCACTTATACTGGTATGTCGGTGTGTGTGTGTCTCTCTTCTCCCTCATGTGCTGCTTGGCTAATTTAAGAATGTGACTTATCACCTAAATGACATTCATAGAGCTATCTGGGTCTGCGGCTTATCTCCAGTGCACTCTGCTGTCTCAGAAAAAAAAAAAAAAGTAATGGGCAGAACCCATAATTTTTCTTTCAGCACAGTTAACACACTGCATGCCATTTACTGCTGAAAACACATGGCCATTTCAAATTGAGTGACGCGTAATTGTATATTGTCACAATTCACTTTGTAACACCTTTTCCTTTCACTACAAATGACTACTCTTGCTGTTGCATGACCTCTTCTCTCTTCACTCTCTCCCTCCTAACTCTTTCTTAACTGCCTTCAATAAACTAAGGCTACAGAACGTCACCTTACGATCGATCAGGTACAATCTTTAGGTAACTTTTCCTTGTACCAATTTCCAGAGAATACAGTGACGATCTGTTGGCACCAGTTACAACAACATAACACGCCTCTTTTCTCCTCCCCTCTATACCCACAGGGAACGCCGCTTGGGCCATGGCTACTTCCAAGCCTGATATCCTGATCATCCTCCTTCAGAAGCTGATGGAGGAGGGAAACCTACTTTACAAGGTAATGTGCAACTGGCTAAGAAATCACTTACTGTCAACTGTAAGGAGCACTTTTCTGTCTTGATGAAATGTTTCATGTTCTAAACTGGCCAGCTGTGCTAAACGAGACAAATATAGCCTGTGTTATTATGAGATGATGTCATGCTTTCCTATATGGAAGTGAAAAAAACACCGAACAATATAATTTAGTTCAGCACAACAATGAAGCGGTTACCATTCTAGCTCAGTTATATGCAGAAAATGAATAGATGTGTATGTTCCGCACCACTTACCAAAGGAGCTATGATCGATGCCTGACATTTAGCAGATTGAGTTTGTGGCAGAAAGGAAAAACCTGTCAGGTGTTGCGTGTGTGTGTGTTGTTTGCCTGTGTGTTGCATGTGTGATTGATGAGAGGGGAAGGCTCGAGACGGAGAACAGCTATTGCGGGAGTATCTGGTGAATACCTCTGCCTTGCTTCTCTCCCCCACATTTTCCTTCTGGTTCTGTCCTCTTCCTCACTGCATGTTTGCCCTCCATGTGTCCTCCAGAAAGGGAAGATGAAGGAGGCAGCCCAGAGGTACCAGTACGCCCTGAGGAAGTTTCCTAGAGAAGGATTTGGCGATGACCTGAAGGCATTTAAAGACCTGAGGGTCTCTCTGTACCTCAATCTCTCCCGCTGTCGCAGAAAAACCAACGTAAGCCTCTCAGGAGACACTTTTTTTTCTTTGTTACTCAGCCAGTGCTGTATTTTTAGTGTGAAACCTTTAATGACTTCAAATAAAGCATTTCACTCACCAGAGTTTTATTTGTCAGTGAGCAATGAATATCATGGGGGATTGGTGAAAAATAGACTTTTCTTTTTCCGTGCCAGCGACATTACATTTTCGGGTTGTCAGTCAATCTCATTCTTGTAAGCGATATCTCAGGAACGCTTGGAGGAAGTTTCTCCAGATTTGGCACAAACGTCCACTTGGACTCAAGAATGAATGGATTAGATTAGATTGGTATACTATGATTTTTTTTCAACATACTTTACTATGACTTTTTTCTTTTTTAGAAATACTATACTATGACTTTTTCGGCAGACTATACTATGATTATTTTTGTTATTTCGACATACTATGCTGTGACTTTTTTTGACAAACTACTGACTATTTTTTTTTTTCTCGACATACTATACTATGACATTTTTTCCATATTCTTTACTATTACATTTTTTTTTATTTTTCTGACATTCTATAATATGACTTTTTTCGATATACTATACTGTGTTTTTTTTTTTTTTTGACATACTATACTTTTACTTTTTTGACGTACTGTACTATGATTTTTTTTCATATGCTATACTATGACTTTTTTTCTTTCGACAGACTATCGTATGACTTTTTTTCGACATACTATACTATGACTTTTTAAAAAAAAAAATTCGACATACTATACCCTGACTTTTTTTTGGACCTACTATACTAAGACTTTTAAAAATGTTTGACATATTATACTTACTTTTATTTTTTTGACTTAGTATGACTTTGTTTCGACATACTATGGTATACTATGACTTTTTTAATTTTTTCGACATACCATCCTATGACTTGACTGGTTGGCGGATGCATACAACCGCAAGGTGGTAATTCTAGTTTTGAAATGTTTTACACACAAAGCAAAAAGATAATGTGTGACTAGGACTCCAGCATGTGAAATGATTTGAGCATGTGTGGGCAGGGGAAGCTTGTTAGTGTTCAGATGGTAACAGGGAGGAGGTTGGGAGAAAGCTACAAGCCCACTGGGCAGCAGACTCAATCTCCTCAGATCTTCTTGTGAAACAATCTCAATCCCTGCATGTGCCGGCCTGTCTGCTCACTCAGCCAGAGTTTAACTGTGCCGAGCAGTTTCCTGTTCGAGTTTTAACCCAATGTTCTAACAGAATGATGAATTAAATGACTAGAGATGGCCGGGAAATTTTTAAAATGACTGAAGTGTGGTAATTTCTAAGCTGTTCCGTCTTCGAAGTTCTGGATAATTCTTTCTGCAGAAAATCTCTTCATAAAAGTTTCTTTACATAAGTCTTAGTCTAGTCATAAGTCTTAGTTATAAATCTAGCAAAAGACTTTTGTAGCGAGCCAGCTGATGATGTGATTACATGCCGCGAGCTAGCAGGAGGTCAGAGCGAAACAGGCACTATGAGGTTCTCTGTTATGTGTTTCTAGAGTAACAGCACCTGGGGTGCCTGCCAGGTATTTTATTACTTCACACAGGGAGCATAAGGGCTGGAGAGATGTAGCGTGGGTCAAATTTAGCCATTACTTAATTTGAAAATACTGTTATGTCCTAATTAAAAAGACAAATAAAATGTTTATTTCTGTGATCCAAATGTAGCCACATGTGCTTTGAATATCAAATGGTTGACTAACTTATTGATTCTGCTTCTTTTGTAGGATTTTGGGATGGCTGAGGAGTTTGCAACAAAAGCACTGGAGCTAAAACCCAAATCCTATGAGGCCTACTATGCCCGCGCAAGAGCTAAAAGAAGCAGCAGGTAAACTACTCAGAACAGCTACTGCGGTTGTTATCGGTGGTGAATTGTGTGGTCTGGATTTGGTAACAATATTACTCCAATCCACAGGCAGTTTACGGCGGCCTTGGCTGACCTGCACGAAGCTGCTAAGCTGTGCCCCAATAACCGGGAAATCCGTCGTTTGCTGGCTCGAGTAGAGGACGAGTGTAAACAGATGCAGCGCACCCAGACTAAAGGAGGCCTCGTTGGGGCTGCAGCTGCTTCCGGCCAGGCTTCAGGAGGCCACGAGTCTGACCAGGAGCAAGACGAAGGACAGGAGGACCCTTCAGAGCACAGCCTTGCCAGGAGCGTGGAAGGACAGAGAGACATCTTGGAAGAGGAGGAAGAGGAGGAGGAGGCCTCGCTGCATGACAGGACAACTGAAGCCTGCTGGACACAGAACAGTTATCCCTACAACAGAGTCTTACCCCCTGAGCCTGTCAACAACAGTTTGGGACATCAGAGTCAGGGACATCAGAGTCAGAGCCCCAGCTCACCCCCAGGTCCCGGCAGACTTCCCCCCCACCGGTACCCTCGAGAGCACCGGGAGGCGCTGGCCCAACAGGGCCTGGTCCTGCAGCCCACCAAGCAGGCCCAGATAGTCAAGACCAACCAGCATATGAGCTCCATGCAGGTCGGGGGAGGGGCCGTGGGGGGCCGCGTGGCCGGGGCCAAATCTCAGTACGCTCCCTCCAGTCCCTTACCGAGCCGACACATGTCCGGTATGCTAAAGCCGGGCCCAGGCATCGACATCAGCCCTCTGCCGCCCCCAGCTGACGAGCCCGTATACGGGAACCGCATGTCGCTAGCGGCCGCCTCCACCTCCATGGGTCACAGTTGTGAAATCGAGAGCCTCCATTCCTCCCAGGCTTCCTACTCATCCTGCAGCAGCTCTAAGGGTCTGGGGCAAGACAGGTTGTCTGCACACTCTGTGTCCTCCTTGGATGGGTTGGCCTGCTCTGGTCCCGGACCCCAGGGGAACCACACTGACCCAGGAAAGGAAGGGATGTGTGGTGCAATAGGATCACAGGGAGGAGGCGGCAGCAGCATGCGTGTATCCAGTTCCACCAGTAGCCTGGCGTCCAGCAGCAGTCTATCAGACAGCGGCAAGCTGGGACCTGACGTCCGCACCAAGATCTCCGACAAAACAAAGCACAGCCAACAGGCCAGTTCTGCAGCAGAATACAAACCCAGACCCTTCATGGGCATAATGGACAAGACAGCACGCTTTTTCCAACAGCAGCAGCTAATTCAACAGCAGCAGCAGCAGCAAATTCAACAGCAGCAGCAGCACCACGCCTTGCAAAGTCACCCAAGCCTGCAGTCTGCCGGCCGCAGCTGGCTGAACCACTCATCTGACGGTCTGGTGTGTCACAACATGTCAGCAATGGGCCTGCTGCCTGTCGACTGTGAGCTGCCTTACGCCAAAACAGTGAGCACTTACCAGGAGCAGCACAAACCTCCACCACCTCAGGGTGCTATGGCAATGAGTAGCTTACAAAACGGCATGCACGCCAAGGAATTCACAGAGAAGTTCTGCCAAGCCGCCAACTGTTACAAAGAGTCCAAGCCAGCAATGGCGATGCCGCACACGTTCATGGACAGTAAACCCAAGCAGCCTGGCCTAGCCCGAGATAATCCTGCCATTCACGTAGCTTCAATGAAACCAAAGCGATCGTTTATAGAGTCGAATGTGTAGAGATTTGTTTGTTTTAATCTCTCATACGGTCCACAACGCACACACAAGCAAAAATCTAAAGTGAGGAGTTGTTTTAATTTTTTTAACCAACCCCAAACAGAATAGGCTCACTTTTAAGCCTTGTTAGAAGTACAGTTCGCAAGCTGTTTGTTTTTCCTGTGTGAATACAGACTGCAGGCAGTGTACTGAATGCTCCAGATTTCTCTCCTCCCAACCTGTCGCTTGTGGCTGTCAGCTTCTGTTACATGACAACATGTCCGCCGTTATTCAGCCAAGCTGGAGACATTGCACTGAAGGAAGTATTTGGACATGTAGTGTACAGTCCTCATCAACGCAACGGTGACAGTGAGCACTTTATACACACTTAGGCCGCTCAAGTGCTTAAACAACATATTCAGTTACAGCATAATGTTATTACAGAACAGTTTGAGTGAGTGAAATGGGGTTTGAAATGTGTTCATTACGTCCATGGTGCTGAGAGAGGTGAAATAAGGAAGAGAAAGTCCTCAGTGAAGGTGTAAGAAAGTCTAAAAAGGACGGGCATTCCTGTGTTTTACAAAGGATGTTATAGATCCTGTTGTGTATATTATATAAATATGTATTTTTCCTTCTTTTCAGTGAAGATCTGTTAAGTGTATTGACAAGTTCAGACTTGTGTATTTTGAGTTTTATGCACAATGTTGTTTAAATGGTGTTAAAAGTTCTAAGAAAGCATTTGTTAAATGTGTTTGTACATTATATAAATCACCATTAACATTGAATTGAAATCCTTTCTGTATCTGCTTGTTGTTGCTGTCTAGTTTAATTTATTTACAGCGCCAATGGCTTGGTTAATTGTAAAAGCAATATATTTTATATAGTTATTTTTGCACAGCTAATAAGACATTTAATGATTCTCAATAATGTTGAGTTTAAGTGTATGCTACAATTGCAGTTTATATTACAGAGTAAAAAAAAATCTATAAAAACAGAAATGGTTTTGGGGCACAGCGCCATCAGCTCTATTTTAATATGTACATTAAATGCAATTGTTGCCATGTTTTCAGTATTGTGAGCTTTATTAGCCGTGATCACATACTGTAATAGAACATTACTGCCATAGCCACCATGGGAGAGAGAAATAAAGACTCACTGAGGAAAAAACAAAGAGGTCTACTGACTTTTATTCTAAAACAGGCTGCCTAAGGACATTGAATGATTATCATGAGCCTAAAGAGAAGTGTAAACATTACACTGCTGTTTGGTCGCTGCCAAAAAGGATCAATAAGACTAAGATTTGCTGAACTGTGCCCACAAATGGCAGTTACAGGACAATGGCGCATTCAATTTCAATTCATTTCTTGGTTAACTTCTATGCCTCCACGCCAGCAACAGCCATTGGCTGTCCGTCTGTCCGTTTTTTTATTATTTCGACATACTATACTATGACTTCTTTCGTGATATTTTTTCGACTATGACTTTTCATGAAATTTTTCGACATACTATACTATGACTTTTATTCATGAAATTTTTAGACATACTATACTATGATTCTTTTCATGAAATTTTTCAACTGACATTTTTTCATGAAATTTTTGGACATACTATAATATGACTTTTTGTGAAATTTTTTCAACTGACTTTTCATGAAATATTTTCAACATACTATGACTTTTTTTCATGAAATATTTTCGACATACTATAATATCACTTTTTTCATGATATTTTTCGACTGACTTTTCATGAAATTCTTTCGACATACTTTACTAGGACCTTTTTTTCATGAAATTTTTCAACTGACATTTTTTCATGAAATTTTTGGACATACTATAAAATGACTTTTTTCGTGAAATTTTTGGACATACTATAGGACTTTTTTTCATGAAATCTTTCAACTGACATTTTTTCATCGAATTTTTGGACATACTATACTATGACTTTTTCATGAAATTTTTCGACATACTATACTATGACTTTTTCATGAAATTTTTCGACATACTATACTATGACTTTTTTCATGAAATTTTTCGATATACTTTACTATGACTTTTTTTCATGAAATGTTTTGACATACTTTACTAGGATGTTTTTTTTCATGCAATTTTTCAACTGACATTTTTTCATGACATTTTTGGACGTACTATACTATGACTTTTTTCATGAAATTTTTTAACTGACATTTTTTAAAGAAATTTTTCGATATACTATACTATGACTTTTTTTCATGAAGTTTTTTGACATACTTTACTAGGATGTTTTTTTTCATGCAATTTTTCAACTGACATTTTTCATGAAATTTTTCGACATATATACTATGACTTTTTTTCATGACATTTTACGACACTTTACGAGGATGTTTTTCTCATGACATTTTTGGACATACCATAGGAATTTTTGTTCATGAAATTTTTCAACTGACATTTTTCGTGAAATTTTTTCGACATACTATACTATGACTTTTGTTTCATGAAATTTTTCAACATACTTTACTAGGACGTTTTTTTTCATGAAATTTTTTCAACATACTATAAAATGACTTTTTTTCATGAAATTTTTGGACATACTATAAAATGACTTTTTTTCATGAAATTTTTGGACATACTAAAGGACGTTTTTTTCATGAAATTTTTCAACTGACATTTTTCATGAAATTTTTCGACATATATACTATTGCTTTTTTTCATGACATTTTTTGACACTTTACGAGGATGTTTTTGTCATGAAATTTTTCGACATACTATACTATGACTTTTTCATGAAATTTTTGGACATACTATAGGACGTTTTTTTCATGAAATTTTTCAACTGACATTTTTTCACATACTATAATAGGACTTTTTCGTGAATTTCTTCGACATACTATAAAATGACTTTTTTTCATGAAATTTTTGGACATACTATAGGACGTTTTTTTTCATGAAATTTATCAACTGACATTTTTTCATGAAATTTTTGGACATACTATACTAGGACTTTTTTCATGAAATTTTTCAACTGACATTTTTCATGAAATTTTTGAACATACTATACTATGACTTTTTCCTGAAATTTTCAACTGACATTTTTTCATGAACTTTTTCGATATACTATACTATGACTTTTTTTTCATGAAATTTGTTGACATACTTTACTAGGATGTTTTTTTTCATGCAATTTTTCAACTGACATTTTTCATGAAACTTTTGGACGTACTATACTATGACTTTTTCATGAAATTTTTCAACTGACATTTGTTCATGACATTTTTGGACATATATACTATGACTTTTTTTCATGACATTTTTGGACACTTTACGAGGATGTTTTTCTCATGACATTTTTGGACACACTATAGGAGTTTTTTTGTCATGAAATTTTTCAACTGACATTTTTTCATGACATTTTTCGACATACTATACTTTGACTTTTTTCATGAAATTTTTTCGACATACTATACTATGACTTTTTTCAAGAATTTTTTTCGACATACTTTACTATGACTTTTTCGTAAAATCTTTCGACTGACATTTTTTCATGAAATTTTTCAACATACTTTGCTAGAACGTTTTTTTCATGAAATTTTCCGACTGACATTTTTTCATGAAATTTTTCGACTGACTTTTTTTCATGAAATTTTTCGACATGCTATACTATGACCTTTTTTTCATGAAATTTTTCGACATACTATACTACGACTCTTTTATGACATTTCTTGTTGACATATTATACAATGATTTTTTTACGACACACTGTGACACTTTTATGACATGTTTTTTACATAGTACAACTGACATTTTTCTGACTTTTTTTGACATATGACATTCTTATGACACTATACTATGCCATTTTTTGTGACTTTATGATGTACTATACTATGCCATTTTTTATTGCATACTATAATATGCCTTTTTGACATTTTGATGACATGTTTGAGATGTTTTTTAACATATACTATGACATTTTTATGACATACTATACTATGTCATTTTTATGCCATTTTTATTACTTTTGTACATATTATATTATGATATTTTTATGACATTTCTTTTTGACATACTATACCATGAAATTTTTATGACTTCTATGACATACTATACTATGTCTTTTAGGACATTTAATTGATATAATATACTATGACATTTCCTACGACATTTTCATGACTTCATGACATACTATGATATGATATTTTTGGAATATTTATGACATACTATCCAACAGTATTAAGAGTAGAGAATAGTTATGGTCAACAAAGTGATTCACTTACACAGCAATGTCTATCTAATGTTTGCTAGAATTATCTAACATCAGACCCGAGTAAGGCTCCCCAGTGTATTGATTAGAGCACAGCTTTACTTTATTGTTCACCAATTCAACTTTTCATTTGTAAGAGAAAATCGTTACAATGTCTCATTTTAAGCCAATACATAATGCGCACATGTGTGGCTTTTTTTCTAAACAGCAACCTCTGTGGCCACTATGGGAGAAGAGTAGATGCTAAGCTAACAGTACAAGTAGAGAACAGTCATAAGTAATGTCAGTTACACTGCAATATATATCTAAAGTTTGATAACACTAACCACCATAAGCTTCCCTAAGGGTATTGAACAGTGGTGCATTATGATTAATTCAATTTGTATTTAAGAGAGGAGGAATGTGTCATTTCTAATTCAAAAGTCATATATAGTGTTGCTTTAAGTGATGGTGTCATCAAATATATAGTATAATGCCTTACAATTAACAGGAATGCAGATATTTTGCTAAACAGGACTATTTACTGGGTAATTATCCGTTATCTTATCTGAGACTTCAGATTCTGATTATTTTGTCAAATTTGTATTGAGTGGTACCCTGAACAAAACTTTATTAATAGTAGCTACTTAAAGATAATAAGAGCACTAGTTCAAATGAGCAGCACCTGTGTAATGGTAAAGTACCTGTTTAGTTGTATTCTGACAAACAAGCCAAAATGAGCTGCGGTCTACTGGCTTGACTTCCATCGTGTTATTGCCATCTTCAGAGATCTATTGGGGGTGAGGATCGTGGTCTGTAGGAACAGGTTCGTCATGGGGCTGGTTTTGTTCTTGCCCCTGATCCAGCTCTCGATGGATTCTCGCTCATAGGAATATCCGTCTGTGGAGTAGACACATTTTGGCACCTTATACACTGAGATAATTATGCATGTCCGTCTTTGACTCTGTTTGAGACACTGGACAGGTTTTTAGCGTTTGTCTAACCTGCAGCAATTACTGGATCCTTCATCAGCTCTCTGGTGATCGGACACAGAAACTCATCTGGGGCATCGGAACCGCTCTGCTCTGCCTTCAAGGCCTCGATTTTCCTCAGGAGACGACCGCGGAGGCCCACAGACCCTGAGAAACCAACACACTGTTCAGTACGGATGGTAAATTACATCACACGCAGTGCAAATTCTTGTAACATTGAAAACTTAGTGAGGGTCAAGATCGGTTGTGTCCATTAATTTATCATCGGAGACCGAGTATTTCACATAAACCAGCTCAAATCTTTTTTATGTTAATGTTATTCCACTAAAAGGAACCGGTGTTTTTTTTATGTGGAACTGAATCAGTGAGGCTACAGACACTCCACAGACTGACTCTGGCCTCTCAGATAAAACAAAGGCAGGAATAAATCTGGACCTCCGCTCAATCAATCTGTGCCGAGACACAAAAAGCCAGACATGCTCACTGTGTGATGATGGCTTCACAACTCAGGCAAGGTGTCTCCCCTGAGGGGTTTGTGTGGGTTGTAGTTCAAAAGTTAACATCTCTCATTATTCTACTCGAGAATAAAAACTCACAAAAAGGGCCCAACAGAGGAGAAATCACTCTGCACACAGCTGCAACTCTCTGCCCACTGACAGCACCCTTTGAATTTGTCATCAGCTGCAAATTTCACCACCAGCTACAATTGAGAGAGGACCTTTACAACCACTCATGATTAGTGATGTGTCCGTGTGTAGTGGCGATAGATACAGTGAATGAGAGCAGCTGCAGTGACATTTTCCGGCCTGCATTCTCAAATCCTGAAGAGATTTTGCCTCAAATATATTGTTTTCACATACAATGATGATGTGACAGACATGATGACCTCAGTGGTAACTACAGTCCTGGATGAAGGAATAAAGAGAGTTCATTGATTCACATGTGCTGAGGATGCTTAATAAACCATCTGGTTCTAGGTTAGTTAATTACTTTGGAAATGATGTCAGGATTGCCAGAACAAAAAGGATAATTTTTGGAAGATGTGATAAAACTACAGTATGAATTGAATTAAGCTCTCTAGCATTATTTGAACATATAGGTACTCAAAAGCTTCCCCCACATGTCATGAAGTACAGGGGCACCATGTTCTGAAGAAATTTCATCCATTTGTAGGACACAATCAGCCTCAAACAAACTGAAGAGATCTTCACAATCATCTACTGTGCACTGAGGACCGGCTTGTTCTCTTACTGCAGCAAATAACGCAAGTCTTAATTTTGCACTTATTAATAGAGCAGAAAGTAGAGATGGAGGGAAGAAAGCATTTAAGTACACATTACAAAGACTGTGGCTACCTCGTACCATGAACTCTGTGCCCTGAAAATCCTGCTCTCAAGTTTAAAGTAAAACAGGCAGATGCAGCAGTCAAGGCTTGCTGTCGCAATCATAAATACTTTGAATCCTACGGGAAAAGTGATGTTGCTCAATCAAAATGTCTCCCCTCGATGAAACACGTTGAACCTATTAAGTCCTTCGATTCATCCAATAAATTACTCTTGGATAGAAAAACGGCACTTAACAGCTCTATAGGGTTTAAGATTTCCATAAGTTCCCACGTTTTTCATGGAGGCACAAGCCATTAGTACTATACGGTCCACTTTACATTTAGATTGATAATTTGATGAGACGCTACAATAAAACTGCAGAATGAGGCTGTCTCCGCAGAGATACACTGAATTATATCCGAGAGGAACTTTTTTTCCTCCCCTTACTCAAAGATTCATGAATATTTCATCTAGTAAAGTGGGCTGGAATCTAATTTTCTGTGTGTGTGTGAGAGTGTGTGTGAGAGTGTGTGTGAGTGTGTGTGTGTGTGTGCCTATGCACTCATTTACACAAACAGCATGCATGGAAAATGATAGTTGTTGGTTGCACGGCACAAAAAGGACAGGAAATGTGGCAATCTGCTGTTTCCTCTGTCCTTGTTCTGTGGTAATGATGTGAGCTGTCCTCCATACTAAACACATGGAAAAGGGATGCTCAGTCCATAGGACATGCTTTGCATAACTGAGCAGCATGCAAGGGAAGTTGGCTTTACTGTTGTTTTTTACTGCTGTCCAATTAAAGCAAACACAACAATAGCCAGAAGGGCGTTTTTACCGTGATTAAGGGTGGTACTGTGATGCAGCTAGTTACATGATTACAGTCGGCACACATTACCCGTAATCAGACTAAAGACGGCTTTTATGGGCATTATGGCATTCGTGCAGCATGTCAACTGTCTGCTAAACTCCCCTCAAAACTGTGTGTAAATAAGAATTAAAGATGTGCTTAGCTGAAACTACCAGTGTCACAATACTAACTAGAAAGCACCCATACCAAGGAAACAAAATACAAGGTTAACAATAGCTAAATGTGTGGTTTAATCTGCATTGAGGATGTGTGCACTTTATGCATATTTTTGACCAGGTGTGCATACAGTTTTCTACAGAGAACTGTGTGCGAACATGTAATGTGGAAAATAAGGTGAGAGATTAAATCTAACATTCATTTAGGTTATTGGCCAATTTCACCAATTGTGTATGACTACACATACTGTATATTGCAGGTGCATTTCTAAATTAATCATATTATTCCACAGTGTTTGTCCTTATTTTATCCTTTATTGTGAAACACTTTGTATACTTAAACTAAATCATAGATTATCTTTCTGCTGGGTGATGATTATGATTGAAATATAACTGCAAATTATGGTTGAGTTACTGATGGGTAAAATAATGATAATACAATTGCTTTAAATAGTCACATGCAAAATGGTGGCACAGAGGTTATAAATCTGATGCAAAGGGTGCCTGCACAAATGCGTCTTTTTTTTTTTGTCGTAACCCTACACAAGAGTTATGAACCAAAACATAAAGGGTTTTATAAAAAGTCATATGATGGCACTTTCAGCTCCAAAAACTTACCACTTGCTCCTTGACGTATGGCCTAACTTTCTACTTAATCTAATTGCAGTCGTTGAGCAGTTTATAAGTTTTCCTGCAAAATAACAGACAAACATACATACGGGGACTCCATGAATAGTTTAACATTTTTGGGAAATATGTTAATTCGCTTTGTTGGCGAGAGTTATGTATGAAGCCAGCAGTCACTCAGCTTAGCATAAAGACTGGAAACAGGGGGAAACAGCTAGTCTAGCGCTGTCTGTAGGTAACGAAATCCACATAGAAGTACCTCTAAACCTCACTGATTAACACATTATATTTCATTTGTTCAATTTGTAAGTGTAAAAACCATAACCCTGCAAGAAAGCGAATATAATAATAAGCGAAGATAATGACATTGTAAGCTACTGTACTATAGTGTTGCTGCTTAAACACTGGAGTCTACAGTGAGTCCATCCACTGCAGGGAGAAATATTTGCTGTTTTCTGGCTGCAGTTTGAACAGTGACTTTCCACGCTGGGACCTTGGACGACCCTGAATGGACTAATCTTATTTTCAGAGGGATTATCATTGTTTGTGACGTAAAGGTCATCCCGTGGGGTACTGTCCTCACAGCGTGATTTGTGATTGTATAAGCAGATAGAAACGCTGCAGCTTCACGTCCCTAAATCAGATCACTGTTTGGGGAAGAGTTGTGGGGGGGAAAAAAATAAATCAGAGCATCGATAAAAAAAGCGGCTTATATCATGCTATCCAATTGAAGCTTGTCATGTTTTAGGATCAAACGGTAAATCCCCACAAAAACACTGAGTCCCAGGGTCCCTGTGAGTGTGTGTGTGTGTGTACCGTACACTAATGTACGTGATTGTGTTTTATATTCCATCCTCACCAATTCCCAGCTCTGCTGTTGTTTCCTTGTTCAGCTGGCTGAGCTCTGCTCCGTCGATGTTGTTGGCTTTAAAGATGCTGACAAGCTCCTGCAGTCCTTCCTCACACAGCCAAGTCTGCACATCCTCCTCAGACCAATCAGCAACCAGCAGCCTGGAGTGACCCGGCAACTTCCTTCCTGCAAAACGCACAACAGGAAGGGAGGAAGTGCTCTGCTATTATAACCCCCCCCCCAATCTCCTGAAACAAAACTTATCTGATGCAAACAAACAATTTCTCTCTCTCACTCCACAGAAAGGAACACACTCCCTCTGTGCTGATATGGGAGTGACAATTACTTTCCTGCACATACACACACGTGCAGGCACAGATCGCTGACCTTGCATACAAGCATGTGATCTACCAAAGAAAAGAAAATTAAACCCAGGGTTGTCTTACTTCAGATTGAGCCAGCATGCAGCTCATCAACCTTCACGCGACACTATGTTCGTGAGCAGCCATCATTTATCATACGAGGCTGAGACAAACTGGCCTGTTGTGTGCCGGCGCCGTTAATGACACCTCACAGCAGCCTCATGGTTCCCATCGCCCATCATTAGCCGTGTCAAGGATAACCCTGAAGACCGGAGGTGTTGCTCATTACCACACTAACCACATGTTCGGTCGCCCCAACCCTACCCTTATCCTGCCTCTGCTAGCCGAGACAATTCATAATCAATGCATATTTTCCTCCACAAAAGATTGTGGTTTCGATAACCCCCTTATGGCCGGGAAAGACATGGCACGTCAGCAGCGCTGAAGCCGTGAAGCAGCAGAAATGCTGCGCTGCTGCTGCCAGCCCTTTCTCTCTACATTGAGTTTGCCTTTCATAATGGCTATTTCATTTCATTATAAATGTCTTATATTTATTTCGGACAGAAAAAGGTTAAGTGTGTGCACATTTGTTAATAATAATAATAATAATAATTAATAATTAAAACCTGGTACTTTATTTATTCATGCAGCTCTGCAAGTCACTACATTTCCTACAACACTGTCCTGTAAATATTTCAGAATAAAAGCCTTGTGTTAACAAATGAAGGAATTCTGTCTGCAGAAAAAATGCAAGAGGGCTTTTATTTTAAAATGGAAGGAAGTGTTGATTTAAAAATAAATATTTTTTTTCATGTCATCGTGTGACATATTCTTCAGATACAGATACTGAAACTGTAGTAATGTAGTCGTTATGATGTCAATATACTTTCAAAAGAAAATTTTCACTGTCTATTGTTGCTGTGAACCGCACGCGGCAAAAATACTGTAGGTGAAATCTCAAATCTCTAGAAGAGACGCAGCTGACAAGCAGGGAAGCCGCACCTGAGCCACGCTGCTCATGCAGGCAGTGTGACTGCTCTAACCTGTTAACATGGGCGCCAAAAAAAACCCCAACAGGTTCCGCAGCCGCCGTGCGCTGTTTATGCGACTAAAAACTTTACAATTAACTTTCATGAACTGTAAACACACTGTGAAACGGTTAAAGTTGTAAGACTACCAGACCGGACAACACCGTGGTAGCGTCCTGTCAATCACAAGGAAGCCATGCCCTAAAGCATACCCTACTTTATGTATTATTTTACTCTAAATGGGACCATAATTTACTAAATGAAGACTTGAAACTAGCGATTGAGACCATAAACTCATGTTTACAATGTTTACTGAGGTAATTAATCAAGTGAGCAGTAGGGTCATTTTCTCATAGACTTCTATACAATCGGATTTCTTTTTGCAACCAGAGGAGTCTGAAGAGAATGCAAGTTGAAGGCACTTACTTATTGGCTTCACTTTTCAGACCCGGAGTTGCCCACTGGCCTGTGCCTGAGAATGAGTGATGCTTTGCAATTGAAAAAAGACACTTCCGACTCAAATTGTAACATGTCATGTGGCTGCACTGCATTCTGGTTTACTGAGTCTTCAGAGAAACTAGCATCTCTGCTTGATTCATTTCTCTGTGTAGGATTGAATGGCATGACAGCACGTCTAGAAGGAAGGCTTTGCTCTTGACCTAAAATATCTAAATATGCTAACATTCTGATGTTTAGCTGGCAATCTTCACCATACGTTTACCATTCTAGTTTAGCAGGTTAGCATGCTAAAATTAGCACTGAAGATAAAGTGCAGTGTTGTTTTCCTTTTTTGGCAAGAGTAAGACTATGCAAACAGAACTCCTGCCCCAAGCACAGTTACACTGAGTGGAAATATCCACTTATTGGATCTGCACGACAGTGAGCAGAGTAACACCGACTCCTCTCTGCAGGCCTGGCTGATAGAGTGTGGAGTCTCCCAGTCTAGGAGCCTGAGTCATGCAATCACTGTGCCAAAAGCATGAAAACCTCACAGAGCTTCACTGCAGACTGGGACGACTCAGACCGCAGTGTTTAATTACTTGGACAGATGCACATATGAGGCTCTCTTCATCATACACCCTATCCGGAGCCAGGTCATGGTGGCAGCAGGCTAAACAAGGTAGTCCAGACGTCCCCTCTCCCCAGCAACATTTTCCAGCTCCTCCTGGGAGCTCCGTAGCATTCCCAAGCCAGATGAGATATATAATCTCTCCAGCGTGTTCTTGGTCTACCCTAGGGTCTCGTCATCATCCCCATTTATCACAATATAAGTCTGGAGTCTATTTTTCTTATCGTCAACAAATCCCATGAAAAGACCAAAACCAAGAATGAAGTCATTCTAATAACTATTGTCTGTGCAGCTAAAGCCTGATTGTTTATTCCTCTGTGCCATAGACCTCCATTGTTGCCCAAAAATCACATTACATTTGCACTGGGTGACAATTTCCTTCATTAATACCATGAACACGGTCAACTTCCTGTTGCCACAAATACTCAACTGTAGGGTGAGTAGTGACGAAATCACATTTTTCACCACACGATTATCCAGGCCAAAAGAATTCATGAAAATATTATTGCGATGTCTATAGAAAACTTGAAAAGAAATGTCAAATGAATCTTTAACTTTGTTTATTGTGCGTTTTGTGTCAAATGTCATAGTATAATATGCCATAAAAGTGGTTCCCAAACCTTTTCTGCAAAAAAGTCGTAGTATAGTAAGTCATAAAAACCACCATCCTAGTCACAACATTAGCACTAAACGCAAAGTACAGCTGTGGCTGATGGGAATGTCTCTTGTTTTGCAAGTATTTAGTCATACAGTAAGCCAAATCCTGAGGGGGACGAGAATGGCTACAACAAATTTCATGGCAATTTCAGAGTCACAGCCCTAGCATAGCTAAGAACTACTGTGCTCATGTGTTTTAAGAAATGACTGAGCCTCTTTTGAAAATGAAACTAGATACTGCGTTTGTGACGCGTTTTTTAACAATTGAGCAGGAACGAATGGGCTTGTGAAGGTTTTGAAAGACGGACTGACACATTGTTGTTTTGGTCTTTTCATGGGATTTGCAGGCATTAAGAGAAATATTGAATAATGCCAGCCTTATCCTTTAAAGCCAGACAGTCACTATTTCTATGGCACCGTTGGGTTCCTTTGGGTTCACACAACACGATATACAGTAGCTATAGACACATGACAAACACAAAATCACAGGAAAAGCTTTCCATCACATGCAAAAAAGACATAAGTGCGTGCTACAACAATGGCACAAAAGAAAATTTGTTTTCAGGACACATCAAGACATTAAATTATCCAAACTCCTTTACTAGACTCTGGTATCTGAAGCATTCACACATAAAGAACATAATACAACAAAACAGCAGTGGTTTTTCGCTCAGAGTCCTGTGAGTAACTGAAGATTTCTAAGGGAAAAACAGAGTGATGCATTTATTTACCTTGGCACACAGTCTGCCTTGATTCAGCTGCTGCAGAAAAACATAAAAGAGAATAACTTTAATATAAAGAAAGAAGGAACCAAGATTAAAGGAAAGGGGGGGATAAAGGGAGAAAGAGGTAGAGGCATAAAAAAAGGCAGATCTTCATTGAGATGGAATTTGCTTTGTCAACATCAACCTTGCTAATGGCAGATGGGGAGCTGGCCTGATGAAGAAGCTTCAAGGCCTCCAGATGTCTAACGATTGAACCTTTTCATTTAGTATTCCAAATGTTTGCTTTCATGTCGGGTTGAAACTCTCTTTAAAGAGGATTCACCTTCATAACAACAGCTCTCTGAGGCTCAGTGGTAGTTTGCCCTGCTGCACCAATAAACATCAATCACAATTCCTCCTCTAGACACCGCAGCCAAACAGCAATACACATGTAATAGGAGCTTCTCCTGCTGGATATCTCCCAAAACACTCTTTTGGGAGGCTTTGGCGCTCCAAATGGCTCCTGGGCTTAGAACCACTGCTAACCGTCTGTTTGTTTTTTTTAAATAAAAAAAAAAAGGAGGTGTGATTGTGCATTTGTAGGCGCCAAACTAAACAATTCCCTGTTAAGTATTTACCAGTTCTGCTGACTCCATCTCCTATTCTCCACACGTTTACGGTTCTGTCCATTGAGCCGGTTGCAATCCACGGCATGGTGGGAGACAGAGCAACGGCCGTCACGTACCTGCAGGGAGGAGGAAGAGGAGCAGAAATGTGAAGGGTGTGTATGACAGACTAAAACTGGCACAGGAAGAGATCAGCTTTAAAAGTCAGGTTTCCTCTACCCTTAAAAATATAAAAAATAAAAACCCAGTCTTAGATCGTACAGTATCTTAAATCCTTTCAAGCACTTCAAAGGGCTCTGCTGGTGTCTACCTGCGGTGCCACTTCAATGACTGTCTGGAAAGCAGCGTTGGAGAATATACTATTGCATCACTGCACCCAGTGCTTCTGGGAAAAACTAATCAAGCAAAAATCACACGTTTTCGTTGGAAAATCTTTTGCTGTTTGTCTGATGGCTGCAGAGATTGCATAGCGGCGGGAGGTCAGGTCATTTACCTGTCGTGCTGTTTCAAAGTGTGGAGCAAGGTTCCCAGGTTCTGTAAACAAAGTGCAAACAAACAGAACAGGAATGTTTGGCATCTCTGTGTTTACAGCAGCTGGGAGATATTGTTTAGAAAGTAGTTAACTGGAGCAGCAAAGCCAGATAAAAAAACATTTTGTAAGTGTTTTTTGTGCTTTACTTACCGCATCATATACTGCAACACTTTTATCCACTGAACTGTTGAATAATCAGAGTAAACTTAATTTGCAGAATCCATATGCATGTATTTGCATTATAGAAAGAATTGGATTCAAACAAAAAGATACATTATTCAAATGTTTAAATGCTACAAACAGAGCAGAGATTAACCTTCTGTATGTTTGAACTAAAGCCAGAAACAGCAGAGAGATGCAAACAGGAGCTTAAACACAACAAACTCCTCCTGTGGCCGCCTGAGGTAACAGCAGGATCGGTGCTCAGCAGTGGCATCTGCTGTTTACAGCGCAGAAAAAAAGGAGCATTTTAAACATGGAGGAGAGATTCATTTAAACTTAATTTGTCCCAAATGAGCAAGTGATTTCCCAGTAAATAATAAAACAAATGTCATTACAAGACATAAGCGAAAGTCAATATTCAGTTTGCCAATGCAGGAGGTGTTTATTAGCGCTGCTCACGTAGGTGAAGACAAGAAGAAGTGATTTATGTGTGTTTTACTGTATATGTGAGTGTAGCATGACGGGATGGGTGTCTTACCCTGAGACAACCAGCTCTCCATCAGAAGAGAAGGCACAAGACAGAACTGGAGCCGACTGGCTGGTGAGAGTGTGAAGCAGCTTCATGGTACAGGCTGAGGGGGCAACAACACACACAAAGAGTTAGAGTTCAAATTAAAATTGTGTCTGCATTTGTTTAGCGACCAACCTCCTGCAGCTTGTCCATAAATTGACAACAACTACAAAGTACTCAGTCTCTTCTCAAACTGACACACACACACACACTTCACAGTGAGTCACCCGCACTCGAAACTTTTTGTCAATAACTCTCATCCCTCTTGCTGGCTTGCAGCTGTGCCACCTGCTGACAGCTGCTTAGAAACAAAAGATTTTCTTTTTGGCAATAAACCTGAGACATTCACAGCTTAAGATACAAAGACACTTCTGACTACAGAGTAATAATTCATCGTGCAATAATCCGAGCCAAAATCAATCGGCCTGTAGCAGCATTTAAACCTGCAGTAGGCAGATTGTTTTTGGCATCATCGGGCAAAATTTCCATAATAACCTTTCAGCATATTGTAATTCAAGTGTTCTGAGAGACAACTAGACTTCTGCACCTCCTCATGGCTCTGTTTTCAGGCTTTAAAAAAATCTGACGTGACAGGAGATTTGGCCAATCACAGGTCATTTCAGAGAGGGAGTGTTCCTATTGGCAGTTCATTCAATGGAGACAGCTGTCAATCACTCGCAAACTTGAACCAAGCAGCGCTTGATTCATATTTGATCAGCGCTGCATAGTTTGACCGGAGTTCGCGAGTGATTGATAGCTACTCAGAGACGGCAGGCTCCAGCTCGGCTCTGATTGGTTGTTTTCCTCCAGTCTGTGAAATCTTGCAGATCCTGTAAGGAGCACCGGAGGACACAGAGGCCCATGTTTTTTTCAGATTACCTGTCTCATGCACTACTGTCAGGATATAGTCACTGTTTTATAAAAATAACTTTTTTTAAATCACATTTGCTCCATTTCTACCTACTTCAGCTTTAAATTATCAGCCTGTAACTACACATGTATTAAATTAAACCTCCCTCTTCTCCATTAAAGTAAATGCTGTTTTCAGGCTCTGTGGGAGCTTAATTTGTTATTTGCATGCATATTCATGATGTGAATCAGACCCATACTTCTCAGTAAGGAAAACAACAAAAACACATTATAAACCTGACAAAATCTAATTGCACAATTGAGAAAATAAATTAAATGTGATGTGTGATCGAGAAATACGCTGCTGGGTGAAAAGAAGAGGCTGCAAAACTGACAGCATGAAAGATTTGACCCTCAGAGCTGGAATAAGACCATTTCCTCTGGATGTGGAGCCATAAAAATATGGAACTGCTAACACAAAGCAAGAAAAATGTTCCATATAGACGGTGATCCCAGCTTCAAAATGGGCCTCTTGCTTCCCTGAATCATCTACACTTGAGTCGCTTTCTGATAAAACAGTGGAAGAGGGGTTCAAGCATGCAATCCTCTTGCAAAGACAAGATAAATGCACATATTCAGGAAGGCGGGCTGGTTGAGAGCTCCTCCACAGTATGTGAAAAATACATTTTAAAGAAATGAAACAAGGACAGACATTGTTCTGTGTCTTTTTACAAGCTGCACAGAGATGAAAAATCCCAGTGGACCGCAGTGGGTCACCACGTGGGACACATCGCATCCTCCCCAGAAACGGCCGTTACCACGGCAACACATCTTAGGAACTAACAACATGGCGTGTTCAAGCACGAACGGAAATACAGTCTGCAGGCTGGTTACACAACCTGTGAACATACACGAAACGTTCTTGTTCTGCTGTCGGCCGTACAAGATATAAATGTCACAGTGGATATACTGTATGCACCCGATTTCCTCCTCAACTCTTCTCCTCACACACTCAAACACGGTCCTCTGCAGCTGCTGTATTTCAACAGAATGTCTTAAAGTGATCCATTATTAATGAGTCAGTCTGCAGCTGATTTATTCCACACACTAATAAAATTCCTCTATTCTGCAGAGCGATTTCAAGGTTAAAGCAGTCAGCAGGTTCTCTCTTTCGCTCTCTCTCATGGGAGATGGAGTGAGGGAGCTTTCAGTTGAGGAAGCATGCGGAGGGGTTAGCCTACCTGCTCCTTCACGCTGGGAAACAATCCGTATTTTCAGCTGGCTGTCTTGTCCACAGGAGGCCAGTCGAAACTCCACACAGCAGCCATCTGCAGAACAAAAAACAGCCACATTCCCTCTTTCTGAGTGTTCACGCTTCACTGACTTTAATAACAAAAGAAGACAAATATCATCTGACGGGCTGTTTGTGGAGTGTAACAACACGTGGCGGGCATCTTTTACACTGTATGTGGCATAAATATTGTGTTTGGATTAAAGGGTGATATCCATAACAACAATATGCTTTTTATTCATCAAACGTGGCAAAGGACAAACAGTGTACATGTCATTGTGAGTCTAGGATAAAATGCAACAGCTTGCTTTTAACTAACTGATACAGTAACTGTGAAGGTTGAAGGATTTCAGTTTTATCTGTGCAGAGTGAATTCATATTATGTAAGATGAATTATAAACAGTTTTTTCTGTTACAAACTAAAGGATTAGTTCACCCAATATCACAGAAAACTGCAAATAACAGTTGAAAAAGTCAAAGTATCTCTACTGAAGAAATAGTGCAGATGAAAACTGTCCACAGTGAAGTGTTTGTAACCAAGATAGTGTTCTGTTCGGAGATACTGAAACTCCTATTATTTTTATTATCAATCTATAAATCTACACACTATTTTTATGATTAATCAACATCATCTGGTCAATGAAAAGTCCGAAAACAATGAAAAACAAAAAAACTCCCAGAGTCCATGCTGATGTCTTCAAATTGCGTGTTCTGTCTGATCAACAATCCAGTCTTTATAGTTTCTGTCTCAACCATACTCCATCCTGTTTTGCTCATGTTGAATTTGCACAGCGGTTTACTACCTCATTTAATTTTTATTTTAAAGCAAAAATTTTAACTTGCACATTTTGCTAATGTATATAGTATGCTATTCTGGTTTTATTTTATATATTCTTTATTAGTTAGGGATGCACCGATACCGATACCAGATCAGATATCGGGCCGATACTGTATCGGATGATCGGTGACAATGGGGCCGATCTATTCAATTCAATTCTATGTTTATATACTATATACATTATATACTGGCATTTTAATTCCTTTTTAAGTTTTGATCTATTTTTTGCTGCATTAAAAAGGTTTGTATTGTAAATTGAATGTTTTTTTACCAAGTGGCTGGTGTACAATTCATTATTTCAATAATAAATAATAATTCAGTAAATTTATGTTAGTGTATTTATTTGTAACATTTTGTTTTGCAAAGTGAGGAAAGCAATGTTTAAGTCAAACCTGATGTGTCTTTACACTTGAAAGAATGATCCCAGTCACTACCACAAAGTGAGTCATACAGCTTATTGATTAAACACTGGTATTGGATCAATACTCGGTATCGGCAGATACCCAAGACCCAGGTACCTCGCTATCAAAATTGAAAATATTGGATTGGTGCATCTCTAATATTAGTTGTAGTAGTCAGGTATATTTATAGTTTATTCTAATATATTCTTTATATTGTGTATTCTATAGACATACATCTCTAGTGTTGATATGTACATTTTAGTTACAGTTCCTGTGCATTGCCTGGATAATCTGCTGCTGTAACACAATCATTTCCTAATTTGGAATCAATAAAGTACATCTATCCATCCATCTAAAACCCAAACCCAAAGACATCAGGGACCCTGATGAATCCCTATGTTGGTCGCAACGCGTTGGTCATTTTAAGCAATTATTGTCATGTAAAATAAAGGCATTTTAATTTTGTTCAAACACTACAGTGTGCCTTGGATTATTTTTGAGGGAGACTTGCATTTTGTACTTTTTTGAGACCATATTCCACCCATGCAATGAGCCCTTCACAAGACTGAATGAACCCAAAGACATTCAGTTTACAATGATTAACAACAGGGAAAACAGCAGAAATGAATACAAAACACATGAAAGAAAACAGCAAATGTGTTGCATTTTGCTTGATTGACTTAAATAATAAACCATCAAAACATCAGCAAACTACCTGCATGTCTCTAGACACAACTATCTATAAGTGAAAGTATGTTTTTGAAGAACTCACCAACTTTAAACTGCGGTGCAAAGCTGCAGCAGGTGACCCCCAGGTCGTGGGCGTCCTTCTCAGCATGCAGGAGGTTGATGTCCGTGTCCCACAGTTTGAGGTCTCCGAGGGTGCAGCCGGTCACAAACATCTGGCCACAGGGAGAGAAGCAGCAGGCCACAACACTGGCCTCGCTCACTGCACTGCACCTGGAACACACACAATGTTACATTAACACATTGAATATGGCACAATGTATGTCAATGGAGAGAATAACACCTTAAATACCTTGAAAAACAAACTGGGTGTTTATGAGGAAATATGGAAATCATTTAAGGATTTCATAAAAAGTAGTGATATTGGTGAGCTTCTACAGGAGGAATAATTAAGATGGGATACGTAAAAATTCACAATAGTTGTAGACCGTCAGAAGGGAATGGACTCTTGTTTTTGAAAATCCTTTTATTTTATTTATTATTTATTTTCTATATATTTATTTTCTGTTTATGTGTATCTTCATTTTGTTAGAGGTGCCATTTAACTGTTTAATTGTATGATTTGCCCTATAAGAAAGGGAAAAGTTAAGAGAGAACTGGTGGGTGTGTGGGGTATGTTATGTTTGTTAAAGTAAATCCTGTATTGAATATATTGCATAATAATGCTGATGTTTGTATAACAAAAAAAACAATAAAGACATTGTTAAAGATTAACACATTGGGTCAGACTCATTATGAACAGCAGAGGTTTACTAGAAAAGGTGTAAAATAAAGGAGCAGGACTTGATTTGTCCTGGTTTAAACTTTAACTTACAATTTGGAAGAGGCTATGGAGTCCTAATGAGATTAATTAAAACCACCTGTGAGAGTCTTAATTAGAGAGCCTTGATGGTGCTTGTAAATGCTGTGATCCTCAGATAAAGATTGTCTTATTAACATATTTCATCCCAGTCGGTTGCTACCAGTACCCTATATTTTAGAAATTATCATAATGAGCATGAATAACGAGCATGGCTATTGTTAGTACTCACCGTCTAGCTATAGCAACACCTGGAAGATTGCGGTGACGCGCAATGAGTGCACGGACAGAGTGCGCGCAGGTAGAGAGACAGGTAGCTCGTCCAATCAGTGGCGGTCTAAGGCTGTCTGAGGGTTTAGGGGCGGAAATAATAAAAAGGGCACCAGCTGCATGTGGTGGGGCACCAACGATCCACCTCACCCTCCACAACACCCCCCTCACCCTGGCCAAAGAGGCAAAGTTTTTAGGAGTCACCTTTCAAAAGAACATGACATGGACCACCCACATCAATAACCTGGAAAAACAAGGCAACCAACAACTCAATCACCTCAAAGCACTCACTGGACACAAACACGGAGCATCACCAGAAATCATCCTCAAGGTTTACCAAACTTACATCCGATCAATCTTTGAATATGCAGCACCAGCCTGGACCACAGCCTCACAACACCAATTCAACAGACTACAAATCATCCAGAACAAGGCAATAAAACTGGCATAGGCCTACCGAATACATTATTTTGAAAAGTTTTCTTTATTTTTTTTATTTTTACCTATCTATTTATTTTTAATTATATATTATATATATATTATTTTTAATCCATATTTCATTTTGTTATGGGAAATGAAAAAATGAAAAAAGAAAAAAAAAAACCCTTCTCAACTGGCTGGGCATGGGCCATGCTGCCTCACCGCCAACTGGGCTCCTCCTCCATCTCCTCTCTCCTCCCTCCAACGATTTCCTATGGATAGAAAAGGGCAAAAGCCCTGAGCTATCAACCAGGCTCATGAATTTATGTTACGCGGTGGGGCACCAGGGGTTTGAAAAAGAGTATAAAAGCAAAGACACGAAACTCCGGTGTTTTGGACTTAAAACGCTATGTTATATTTATAATATTTTATTGTTCAACAGAGGCTATTTCTGCAGAATATGACAACAGAATATAAATCTATATATTTTTTTACTTTTGTACGCCACTTTTTAGGCGGATGTTTTACTGGCATCCGGCAGTCGCTTTCAGTCCAAAATGGCGAAAGCGTAGTTTTAATGTTGGGCACTGATGTTGCAATGGAACGAGCAACTGACTTTCACTTCTTGGCAATATATGCTCTTTGCTTTGAAGAAAACTTTAGTAGTGGCCAAACGGTGGAATTACAACTTCCATGTCCATCACGTACAAGGCCTATTGAAAGAGGCTGGGACACGGGTCTTGGGGTTTGGGGTATAACACACGCGCAGTGTAACTGGAGCTGCGGTCGTGCGTTGCGAATGGCTCAATTTCGGGGCGTACAGACCAGATTTTACTACTGCACATGTGTTGTACCCCAAGGATATGACGCGTAGATGACGCGTGACATCTCCTCTTTTCACCCTTCTTCCTTGGGTTTGTTCGAACATGGGGCATCAAGGTCGGACTGGCTTATTACAGGCCTTTTTTTAGTCAGAGCATTTGATTTACAGATCACTGTCGATATTAAGAGAATTTCAACAAATATAACAGAAAATGTGTTTGAAGAAGACCACCAATCCTATAGCTTTAATTCAAGACTATGGGCTCAATGTATGACTAACACAAACCAGGTCTGGGAAAGCAAAACGGAGTTACAGATGTTTTACGGCCATGAAAACATTATTTTTTTCAACCACCTTCTTATTGTGAACAAAAGGGTTTTGTACTTTCTTTTTGTGTTTTTTTTGCTGTGCTCTTCTCACTGATTTGAAGTAGGGCGTGGCTCTGATGAAATAATCACATAAAACATATTTCAGTGCACCAATCAGAATATTTCAATGTAAGAATCAGGATGGTGTGGGATGAAGATGTAACCAAGTGGGCCTACTTGGACCTTGTGATTAGAATTTTTTTATCAAACTCCCAAATTCAAGAAAAAAAAAATTTAAAGCTCAAGTTGTGGGATTGTTTGCCAGGGAGAAATCATTGTCAGTCTATACTCTGATCAAACAGCTATTTTAATAATAATTTTTCAAGCAAAAGTAACAAAAACATGCTGGTTCCAGCTTCTCACATGTGAGGATTTGATGCATGTATTTGTATTATGTTATAGTAAACTCATTCTGGTCATATAAAACAAGCTATTTGAAGATGTGACCGTGGGCTCTGAGAAATTAGTGGCATTTGGCACTAGTTTCTGATATTTTATGCACTTCTGGGGTCGTCCACCTATCGGAAGGTCGGCGGTTCGATGTCAAAGTGTCCTTGGGCAAGATACTTAACCGAAGGATGTGCCATTTGTGTGTGAATGAGTATTTAGATAAGATCCTGATGGGCATGCATGGCATTTACCATTTAAAAGATACATCGAAAAGTTTGAAGTCAAGTTTTTAAGTGTTAAACTCTTGAATACAACCTGACCTGAAAATGTTTAATGAAAAGGTGATCAACACTGCCTGAAACTAAACCAAACCTGTGATCACCGATTACTGATTGGGAACATACATATGTAAATTGACTGTAATGTACGATGTGGTATTATGTATTTTTTCTTTTTTCTTAAAAGCCTACCCAGGGACAAAGTCTGCAAATTAGCTACAGCTAGAAGTCCTATATACATCACATCGGTTGCACTTTAATTAAGTGTAACAATGCCTACATGTATTGTCCCTGTCAAATAAATCACTTAAAAAAGATATACAAAAAGATATTTTTGGGAGGTATATGGTTGAGGAAGAGTTGTGATAAGGGTTGTGTTAAGGGTTGGTTTATATCTACTTTTTAACTCCGGATGGATATGTGGGTTGTAAATAAACTTGGGATGCTGTTCATATATTTAATTTGGGATGTAAATAAATCTGGGCTAGTTTATATATTATATTATATTATCATTCTATGATATATGAGTTATTAGAGAAGTGAAAAAGGGGAAATATAAGTTTTACTTCTACCTACTCCTTTTCGGACACTATTACTCTTGTTTTGTTTGTTATTATTTTGTATCTGTTTTTATTTATTTTTATGTTCGAAATAAAGTCTTTCATTCATTCATTCAAATAAATAAATTAAAAAAATAAGAACTTGCTCTGACAATTGCTTACAGTAGTCATGAATAGGCCTATTTATAGAGAAATATTTGAGAAAGGAGCTTTATGTCACTTTTTATGAACTGGGCAGGAGAGTGGCCCTTGATTTCTCTGTCATAGGCTACTACTACTACTCTACTGTGATATGCAGCTTTACCTATGGACGTGATTAACTCTATATCACACTGTACCTGAGTAAAGTCTTGGAGGTGAAGTCCCAGAGGGCCACGGTTCCATCGCAGGCTCCAGCCAGCAGCAGGGAGGAGTCCGGAGCCACCGCGCAGACTCGGAGCGCACTGCGGGCCGGATGCTGCAGCACCGCGGCCACCTCACCTGTCTCCGAGCCCCACACCATGATGGATCCGTCCGTGGAGCAGCTGAGCAGGAAGCTGCCACACGGACTAAAGCAGCAGCAGTGAACTCCGTAGTCGTGGCCAGAGAGAGGAGAGAAGGAAACCTCAGAGAAGTCAGTGGTGTTATAAACACGGAGGGTTTTATCACCTGAGCAGGTGGCGAGCAGAGATGGAGAGAAAGCACAGCAGGTGACCTCGTCCAAGTGCTGTTGAAGAGTGCAAAGTATTGACACCATCTTGTGCCTCAGCTCAGCTCTGCAGAGGAGGCAGTTCACTCACAAGGTGGCGCAAAGTGCTCAGATATCCGCCTGTGAAACGAGAGAGGAGAGTTGGTGGAGACTCTGACAGCTTGTCTGTCTGGCAAACCTTTAAAATACCGCAAAGATACAAACCTCAGCACAAACTGTTGCTCCTCATGTGTCCAGTTTCTCACATAAAGTACTTCCTCTTCCAGCTGTTATCAGTCATGTGATGCTGAGTTATGAGTTGCACAATGTTCATAGTCCATTTTTTTCTACTACTATAATTACAATACAATATAAAAAAGTATTCTACAGTAAAAGTCCAACATTACAAGCATTACTTAAGTATATTCAGCTACATTCAAAAGTACTCATAATCCAGAATATTGCTATTTTCAGTGTTATATTTATATTATTGGATTATAATTTATCATGTGGAAGCTGCATTTTATGTTGTAATTTACCTAATTTACTGTTTTGGGTAGTTTTATCTACTGTATAACAATGCTGCATATTTTATGTGTTGATCATGTGTTGTGTGTAAAGTTAAATCTGAAAGTACCCTGAAATTAATGTAGTGGAGTAAAGTATAATATTCCCCCCCTGAAGTTGAATAAAAGTATTAAGCAGCAAAATATGGAAATATTTAAGTACAAGTACCCCAAAATTGTGCTAAAGTGGGTAAATATACTTTGTTTAATTCCACTATTGGCACTGAATTAGGGCTGACCAGAATGCCATAGCGATCAAACTCCAAATCAGTATTCGAATGCTTTGTTTTGTTATTTTTATATATAAGTATGTCATAATAATAATAATAATAATGTATAAATCCCATAAAATAGCCCATGAAAAAATTTATAATCTCACAACATTATTCATATTCATTAATAATCATTAGTTATTCTCAGACGGTGTGTACAGTAGTGCGGCAGCGGCACTGTCCCGAAGCTTCGAATAGCTTTGAATATTTTTCACCGAAGCTTTCGAAGCCCAAAAAAAATGGTATTCGGGGCAGCCCTACGCTGAATGAAATCAAACAATGCATTTACACCATTTCAGACCATTTTACTTAACGTTTTGAACCAAAATCAACCAAATAAAAAATGTTTCAAATGAAATCCATGATTCAGAAATTGCAGGATTATTATCAAAATGTTGCTTACTCTGAATAGGAAGATAGTGAGGGCCTAACAGTGTTATTTTGAAAAAACAGGTTTATTTTATCTGTGCCACACACACCCACTATTCAAAAATAATATTCCCACAAAAGTCGCTACTCATTTCACAATATTCATAATAAAATACGGTTACTTCAAGTCTTCTGACTTCAGCGGTCTCGAGATGCCTCCGGTGGACCGTGACACTGTCTGACTCCCAGCTGGATTAAAGCCCAGTGCAGGTTTCACGTCTGTCCACAGGATGTCTGACGAGACTCTGGCTGAAGGAAATGCTTGGAGATGAAACACACTATATGCACCACATCACATCTTTTCAGAGGAGGAGCTCTAAAGAGTTTTACATTTTGTGTAAGGGTTTTCCTACAGTATATTGTGCAGGACACACATACAGTACACGCACTGAAAATAGAAAAAAAAACACACACTCCTCCATACACTGTTTAGAGGTCAGAGGTCAGGCACTACAATACTGAGGAGACCACAGTGTTTTGAGTGGATATTCAGCACAGGCAGAGTACATTATAAGACATGTGAAGTGCTACAATCATCCTTATGCATTAATTTTAACAAGACTGTACTGTATGTACACTCTATACATGTTAGAAATACAATTTGTAAATAGTGACAGTGATACCTCCTTGTATTTTACACAATTAATTCGCAGATTAACAGTAGTACTGCTGGCACCCTATAGTCAAAAAGCTGTAAACAATTATTCTTTTTGATTGGCTTGTTCAAAAGTCCATAAAACAATCTTTAGATTTTTTTTTTTTAAAGCTGTGTGCCATTTCCTGCTTTTTCTTAGAAAAGATTGTAACATAAATACGTGAGAAAATAAATACACACCTATACACTAAACTAAAGTACTGATGATAAAAAAACAAAGGCCTATCTACTGTGGAATATTGAGTCCAAGAGTCAGTGCATTTTTGATAAAGAAAACAGTATTGCACTTTAAGATATTAATCCATGAAGTGTGTTTTCTCAGCAGGAGAATTTGTCCTTTCACATTGCACGTCAGTGTTACTATATCATGTTTATTGATTTAGTGTCTCAGGTGGAGTGAAGGCCTCCAACACCAAAGAAGAAGTTTGATATGTAGAGAGTAGCGTAGAAACTCCACACTGGAATTTGTTTACTCCAGCAGTTCAGTCCATCGCTTGTCAAAAAATCCCCTCATGCTGTGGCCTGCTCGTCCAATTTCCGAATCATCTTCGTTAAATTTTTCACAGTTATCAAAAACCAGGTTCACGTCAACGATGAAAGTTTCCAAATTCAAGTACCTGTCAAGAAAAGGTTTTCATTTTTTATCTACATGCCGCATTTAAATGGAAAATTATGCACTGTGACAGTAACACACATACTGGTTGTTGGTGAGCTTTTCTCTGATGGTGGAGAAGTCCATGGGCTTTTTGATGACCTTCCTGTATCCAGGGACGGCTTTCTGGTTGACGGGCGTGAGGAAGGGCCAAGCGTCCTGATGGGCCTCCAGCTCAGCCAGCAGCACTCTGGAGGGAACAAGTGAAAATATAAATTGATATAACTTCAATCTATTTTCACCAGTCAGAGAGAAGTTTTGAAACATTGTCAGATTATGTACGACATGAAAGGACACGACAAAATGGATGTTTTGATTGTCAAAGGTTCATGACTGTACGAGTAAGTATCACAGGAGCTCATCTAAAAATTTACGTTTTTTTATAGGCTTCATGCAAGAACATTTTTCGTATTCTTGTCTTAACTTTCCCTTACTTTTTTTCGTACTGTGGGCTCGTACGAGTGTGCCACGTCAGATTTAGCAAACTCTAACTTCAGATGACTGCGTAGATGACTGCGTAGATGACCTGCATAAACATGATGAATGCCAACTGTGCGTAAATGAGCTTGCGTTTATGAGAATTGTACATTAGCATGATTAACGCCCCAATGATACCATATAAGGCTACGTATCCTGCCCCATTCATTCGTCTCTGCCAATATATCGGCACGCTGTCTAAAGACACGCTCTCTAAAGACACGCTCTCTTCCGAGAGACTGACGCTCATCCAAAAGAAGTATGTGAGCCATGACGCGCCTGGTTGCACTTCCCGTTGACTTTATTATATACAGAGATAAATTAACATTCAATTAGTGCATAATTTAAGTCGTTTTGCAGTTTGGGATGTTCATATTATTATAGTGTCATACAATAGCATCAATGGCCAAATTAAATTAACGATGGGATCGTTAGGCTATATAAATACATTTAGAATTATAATTTGAATTGCAGAGTCAAACAGGATGAAGTCAACATAATTATGAAGTGTAATTTATAAAGGATTTTCAAATGCAAAATTGCTTCAAAGTAATGAAATATACAATCAGTTAGTGAAAAACTTAGATTGGATAACAGCAGACTAATTGCACATGACTCCTATGACGGGTCTGGACCACTAGTAAATTGTGTCTGTACCTAAGAGAAAATTCAAAATACGAGAAAATTGGTGAATGCGACAAGTTCTCCTAAATCACTCGTATCAGCCCCTTAAGAATGAATCTGTTCGAACAAGTGGTTCTTGCATGAGGCCCATTGAGAAGAGGTAAAGTAAATGCTACTATGCATGGAGTGAGTATGTGTCAATGCGTACCGGCACGTCGTCAGCCCATTTGTGTTGTTGTCTTTGGCCGTTTTGGCTTTTTTCACACAGGAGACGGGGCTGTCACGCCCGGCCTGGGAGCTGGGCGGGCTGTCGTCTCCTTTCCTCTTTTTGAACTCCTTGGTACCTTTCTTTGGCACGCTGTTGCTGCTGGCAGCCTCCTCTTTGATGAGCTCTCCTACCACAGATGGCTTACTGTTTCGTTTTACCTCACTGCCTTTCTTCCCTCCTCCAGCTGTTCGGCTCTGTTGCTTCCTACTCCAGGGGGATTGACCACTCTCCTGAATGACAGAACACACAGGAGAGTGGTGAAGAGACACACGAAACATATCATATTCAAATCGATGTGTACATGTGATGCAGCTATGTTATTATTTGACAATTAGATCTACTATAATAGTGGAATAAACGCTCAGGGCATGCTGGTGTACCTTCGCTACACAAGAGGGACAAAACCAGTCACCGTCAGGTACTGTAGTGATCTTGGGTTTCTGGCAGTAAGTGTGGCAGCCTTTGTCACAGCCATCACAAAGTAAGAGCAGCTCTTCATTATCCCCCTTTTGACAGAGCTGACAATGCTGGAAACACCAAATATATGTAGTTATGAGTTCAAACTGAGATACATCACTATGAAAACTAGTGATTTGTACAATTCTGTGCGACCAGGCACTTTGAATGATGTTGATTTGTTACTGATTGTGCTATTATTTGATATTGTTGTTGCCTGGTGATGATGTATTGTAAATTCCCTTCCTTTTCTTTTCACCTGCCTAACAAACCCCATTTTAAAAAACACAAGCTGTGCAGATTTATTGTGTTTTCTTTGATTGCTTTGAAGATGTTTATGTACTTAAACAGTACAGTACTATTTATATTTAATATTTCATAAAATGGAAGGAGAAACAATGCAGCCTTAAAGACCGACGTTTACAAAGAGGGACATCTTAAGTGAGAGCTATTAAATTGGTGCTTACATTTATGTATGATGAAATGATATAAACAAATCTGTGATTATGAGAGAGAGAGAGTTTCACTAACCACTTTCATGATGGATCGTTCCCAGGCGATGGATTTCTGCAGCTGCTGAACGCAGAGTGACAGCTGAGCTGAGCTGCGGACTTCACCGAGGGCTTTGCGCCACAACCTCATCCCCGGTGCCACCTCCTCCTCACTGCTTTGAGGTCACAGAAAGTGAGACTGCAGTATAACCGTACAACAACCACATATACAGTCCGCAACATTACAACACTGAATGATAACAGCCATTAACCCTTGTTTAAGAAGCAGCCTACTGGGTGGGATGAACCTTCCCTTCACTGTCACCACTAGAGGATGGTGCAGGAGCAGGTACAGTGACATTATCCAGGCTGATCTGAAAGGTTGTACTTAAGGGGTTCTCTCCTCTCTAGGTACCTTCGCTCGATGTTCCTCTCCAACTCTGCCAGCCTGATGACGGCAATATCAAGAGGATTGTCGGACCGCCGCACAACGTTGCCAGGAAGTTCCTCCTGGCTGGTTTCTCTCTGTCCTTTCTTCTCTGGAGCAGGGGAAGAGAAGAGCTTGTGCTCGTGATAGACCAGATCCTCCCTCTCTGACTGGGGCTCAGAATGCATCCAGCCCTGAGGGAGACAACGTCACATTTGATGACACGGTAATTAACATCAAGACAAAGTGAGGACACGGGACAAGGACTAGCACATATTGGATAATTACTCATGAAAATGAATTTGGATAAAAAACGTGGTTTGTTAAAGGGATAGTTTGGGTGTTTTGAAGTGGGGTTGTATGAGGTACTTATCCAGTCATAGTATTACCTACAGTAGATGAAAATCGGCGCGCCCGCAGCTTGGAGAGGCAGACAGGAGTTACCGCACGGAACCAAAGCAATGTACTGTTGTGGACGGGGCTGGCAGCAAAATGTATTTTAGCCACCTAAAAGAAAGACTCACCTAAAAAATCGAAATCAGTTTAAGTGTGTGCTATATTTAGAATATTTTTGCTGGTTTACCTTGCTGTCGGACAGCTATACAGTCTATGTTTCCGACGGGGAACTGAAGCCGTTATCTTTGCTCTTGCCAAAGCAACCAGACTCCATTAAATAAAACAGTAATTTTACCTTGCAGAACACGTGTGTTGCTGGTCTACCGCTGCCTCGATCGGTTAGTTATTTTGTGTTATTGTGTAACTTTGGTTAGTTCGGATTCACCAAAGTCACATATTGCACAAACAACCTAACCGATCGAGGCAGCGGTAGACGAGCAACCCCCGTGTCCTGCGAGGCAAAATTACTGTTTTTCTGAGTCTGGTGGCTTTGGCGAGAGCATAGATGATTACAACTGCTTCAGTTCTCCATTGGAAAGGGCTGTCTGACGGCAAGGTAAAGCAGTGAATATACTCTAAATGTAGTGTACACTTCAACTGATATTGATTTTTTTAGGTAGGCCTTTTTTTTAAAGTGGCTAAAATACGTTTTGCTGCTGGCCCCGTCCTGCTTCTCCAATCTGGGGGCGTTCTGAACGTCATCTACTGTAGGTAATACACTGACTATGGATATGGAGTACCTCATACAACCCCACTTTAAAACAGCCGAACTATCCCTTTAACTATATGAGCTGCATGACGACAAAAGACTAGGATGCTCATTTGCCTGTACCTTGACCTGCAGGCTGGCCGAGATGACTTTCCTCTCTAGAGCCTCGACCTGCTGCAGTAGGCTGATGTCCACCTCCATGGCCTGCTCCTCAACACACCAACTCTCCATCGTCTCCTCACTCACCTCCTGCTTCTCCAGCTCTGCCACATCCATTGCTGCCACCACAGATACAAAAATGACAAACTATTGTCTACTGAAAGCTTATTATACAGTATCTAATGTAAAGCGACAAAGTGCCTCAATACAAAAGGTCAAATAATATTTTTATATCACTGCATGTCTGTTGACTCTTGACGTAAAGAGAGCAGAGGAAATGTGGACCAACCATCTTTGCTGTTGGCACAGAGCTGGGTCGTATACTCCATATGCTTTTGGATCTGTTTCTGCAAGGCCTTCTCTCTGATGCCTCGGCTATGGAGGGCCCTGACCAGACTGTGCAGTTCCTCCATGTCTGCAACCCTCCACCAGCCACACAGCATCTCTGCCAAGACACACACACACACACACGAATATAAAACTATTGTCTCATGATTGTTCAATTTTTAGCAATATAGAGAAGTTGTATAACATAGTGACAGTCTGTCAAGCATATTTGACTTGTGCGTGCTGGCAGTGAGCCATTCTTACCCTCGGGGATCGGCTGAGGACTAGGGTAGTCCTGGGTCTTGGCTACTTCCACAGCAGGGAATGAGGCACACTCGGACTTGTCACTCTGTTGCTCTGGGGTCTCACTCTTGTTGACAGAGTTGTTATTTGCCAGGAAGAGGACCCTGTTGCCATCACCCTCGGCGTGTTGGGAGGCCAGATCCAGCATGGGGGGTAGAGAAGCACCAGAGAAGGGCAGGCTGGGACTGCCGCACCGTGTCAGCCTGCTTTGATGAATGCCAGACTTTACTTGCTGAGGGGGAAAATACACACACTTTAAATTATGATCAGACGTTACTTCCACATGCATAATGTATAAGGCAATACAGTGGTGGCACTTAAAAGTGTGTTCTAAAAAAGCACAGCGTGATCTGAAATAATTGTGACTGAGATTATTGTTAACAACCAACCTGAAGGACAGACGGGTGCATGTTATTGATCCCAGCGGGAGCACTGGAACTGGCTGTAGCTAGGGGATTAGGGGAGAGGGAGGAGGGGGATTTGGTGCCGAAGGTCTGTTGTGGAGAGGAGGAGGCTGGAGGGCTGGAGTCGGATGTGAACGAGGACTCGTCGCAGGGAGAGCGAGGCAGGAGGCTAAACCACTGGTTGCTCTTTTCCATCAGCATCTTGGAGAGCTGGTCCTCGTGAAGGATAGACTGAGGGCTGCAGGTTATCCAGGGACTACTTCTGAGCTGGTGGGCACTAAGCAGAGACGGCACCGAAGCATCTGTTTTATCTGTCAGTCCCTGCTGAGTAGTGGCTGTCTGAGAGGTGGGATATGAGGGGTAAGATGCAGTGGTATGGACTTTAGCAGAACGACTGTTGAATGATTCTTGAGCCATTTTGGCTACTTCAAGAAGTTTGCTGAGCTTCGAGAAGGAGCCGGGTTTCTGGAGGAAGAGATTGAGACTGTCTTTGTCCTGCTGGCTCTCTGGTGTGGATGTATCGCCGTCTGTGCTCTGTGCCGGGCTGCTGACAACTGGCTTCTTTGTCTCTTCCTGCTGCTCTTCTTTTACCCTGATCACCTGAGCAGTCCACTGTCTTTTCTTCTCTTTCTCCGCCTCTTCAGAACCTGAGTAACATGAAAAGGTAACGTCAGATCAGGCAAAGTGCACAAAAGAACTTCTATTCCGTAATGGTGAACAAGGACAAAAGTGAACAAAATCGGAGTTATCAGTTTTGGTTTGCACCTTCGCAGCTCTCCATGCCTTCCACAAAAACGCCACTACACTGCGGAAAGACCCAGTAACGTCTCTTGTAGCGGTCCTGTCCAATCGTCATGGAGCGCAGCGAGTGAGACGAGGCAAATAACTTCTGTCTGATCTGACTCTGTTGCTAAAGAGACAGAAAGTGCAGCAGGTTGAACCATGAAGTATTCAATTAATTTAAGAGCTGATCCTGAGAAAAAAAAGTCTCACAAGGTTTAATTTACCTTGTATGTTTTCTCTATCTGTTTCTCCAGCTCCTCCATGCTGGCTGAGTGTACACTGTCGTCCTAGATGAAAAGATCTCATTAGTGTGAGGCCAGTGGACCAGCTGACATTTACTACAACAAACACTGATTTAAGCCGCTAGCTCCAGTAAAAGCATCATGCTGTCACTGACCTCTTCTTCACATATCTCTGCTTTCTTCCCCTTCTTTCCCCCTGATTCTTCTTCCTCATCGTCGTCGTCATCTCCTTGGTCTTCACTGTCGTCATCCTCGTCCTCTTCCTCCTCACTGTCCCCTTCTTTCCTCTTGCATTTGTTTCTGGCAGTGGGGATGACAAAGGCGTGGCTGTCCTCTCCCCCGACACCGCTGTCTCTCTTCCCAGTCTTCTTGGCATGGATGCTCCTCAGTCTTTTAAGGCAAAATGGACAATCAGCTTGTAGAGTACACGTTCATACGCAAAGTTGAGAAATCCAGATTGTTTCAGCATCACCATCTCATTCAGAAAAATGTTCAAGTGTAAGCACAGTCTTCCAATAACAGCCTAGATGATGCGTATACTCACTTGCGAAGGTTTCCCTCGACAACCCACTTATCCTTCCTCAGGTTGGTCATGTGATCTATGTTTTTGTCGATCTCACTGCAAAGTATCAGACGATATTGACACAAGTGTTTCTGTGACCTTTTTTGTATAATAAAAAGAGCACAAGGCCTTTGCGCCACACTGCTGTGTGCACCAGATGTGTTTCCACTACTAATGAAAAATTTACGTGGTTTGATGCAACATAGTGAAAGTGTCCATCAGACCTCAATTTGTCTTATTCCTTTAGGTACTTCTGTTATTCCATTTAAATTGAAGCCTCCATGAATAAAGCAAGCCAATACTTTCCACTCTCAGGCACAGAGATTAACTTGTTTGCTTCAGGCACATAAGGAACACTTGTTTATACAGACTTAGAATGACCAGGATTTATCTTAGCGGTAGTTTAGTTCATTAACAGTACTGCCCCACAAAACTTTGCTTTGTTTGATAAATAGCAAAATCAAAGACAAAATGACTGTCAGAAGGAGACAGGACCCTCACCTGATCACAGCCTTGCTGCAGCAGAGCTCATCAACCAGGAATACTAGCATGGAGGCCTTCTGTGACGGGTTGTGGGCCTGAAACGCCTTGGTCCTGAGGCTGAGGGCCAGAGCAATCAGCTCCGTCTGCTCACAGTGACCCTCCATGTAGATCTGCAGGATCTCAGACACGTTGTCTCGGTTGATCCTCACATTAGTCAGGTGGTCCCCCAAGGCGGTCTTATTCTGATAGAAATATAATGGAGTTTAGTGGTGTTAAAACAAACAAATGCTTTATTTTTTTGATTACCATCTAAGTTAAAACCAGAATGTCTTTTTATATACTGTAACCCATGAGAGCAGGGAACGGGTGAAGGGTATAGCCCCTAAGAGCGCGATGAGAGTAAAACACTGTCCTTTTGAGCAATTATCGCCTCAGCATTAAGTGACCCCTGGGATGTGTCTGGGACATTTAGGATGTGCGGATTAATGTGAAACATGATGTTTTAGTTGACAGTCTTGCTATTTCTTGTCCTTGTATGCACATCTTACTAAATGTATACAGCCTGAGATAGCCTCTTCATATGAAGAGATGTAATAATGCATTGTAATGTAAAGACATGGTTACACCCTACAGCACAGCATGGACAAATGGCTTTGGGGAATGCATTAAAATTATGGCTTAAAATGTATCTATGTACTAACAGCTCTAAACACTGATACCCTCCTAAACGCACTCTTCATTTAGCTGCACAGAGCCTGAGCACTGATGAATCCTAACGTGTGTGTTGTGATTAGTTAGCTCGTAAAGAAACAGCCCACTGCCAACGTTTCCTCATGTATATTATCCTATATTGTCACAGCAATCAGATCTTTCTTTCTGCATGTATGTGTGCGCATACACATGTAAATTACAGTACAGAAACAATCTACAGTTCAACAGCAGACTCTCACCTTGTGACCTGCAGGTATACCAGGATCACGGACAGCTGCAGAGAGCATGCTCACTAGCAGGTCCTGCACTTTTCCCATACTGTCCCCAGTGTTGAGCAACCCCTCTTGAAGGTCACTTAGGTTGAGCGTGTTTGGATTTATGTCTAACCTCAGGACCTTCCCAAAGCTGCGCAGAAACTGTAGCACCATCAGGCAGTCAGAGAAGGTACTTCCTGGTAACACCAGACCAGGGATCCGGGACAACTCTGGAAGTGGCTGGAAGGAAACAAAAACAAAATATGTATTATTTATCATCTCTCAACAATTTGTATGTAGTTCCTATACACAAATAATCCACATTTAGACAATTAAAAATTAGCCTGTGTGAGAAAACTGTTTGAAAAGATCTTAAAGACCAAGTTAGCATTTCTCTTCAAGTGCTGATGTTACTTGTTTGAGACTAGTTTGTCTGTCAAGTCCCGTTAAAGAAATCTTATTATCTTATTATAAGTATCAGTAATATTCTGGTTGGTGTTATGGCATCAGTAGCCACTTGGTGGCAGTATTTTGACCTACACCTGCTTTCTTTTTAATCATTTCCAGATGCTTTCAGTGATATTACACATCTATTTTGGTAGATCTGATAGTGAAACAATGAAACCATGAATTTGTCAAAAAGCATTTCTAATCTTCATGCCTATAGCTCCTACAGTGATTATACTGATTGATTTCCTTGTCAAAAAATCCCTGTGCTGGTGGAAAATCCAATTTTTTCCACACACATCTACTCCACAGATGGAGACTATCCATGGTGACATACGTGGACTCTTATTTTCATCTGCCAGCATCGCCACAGTGTGTGAATACCTTATGATCTGCTAAACACATGTCTTCATTTGGCTTCTTCAGCTCTTTCGCTTTTTCCAGTTCCAGTCTCCTGAGCTCCAGTTTTCTCTCCTTGTTTAACCGTTTCTCATCCTTCTTCTCTTTCTTCAGACGCTCTTTCTCCTACAGCCAAGAGAACGTGTTATTGACACCGCTGCAGACTATTGTGCTCAGAACTACAGAGGGCGGAAAACACAAACTATGACCCCAATTACCACATTGTTGAATCATCAAAACATTTACTAAGGGAAATAAAATAAAATAAAACAGTAGCAGAACACAGGAGCGGGATGTGAGTAGATCAGGTGTTACCCACCTCTGCCTTCTTACGGGCGTCCACAGCCTTCATGAGCATCATGTGCTGCCTGCGTCTTTCCCTCTCCTGGCAGAGCACAGACACATAAGTTTCTTTTCTATTCACAGCTTCTGCTGTGTTTTTTTTTAAGAGAAAAGGGCTCATATATGCAAAACACAGTATGAACACCCAGTACATGCACAGTAGAAGAAACACAGATCACCATTTGTCACAATCATCACACAATCAAAACGTTGCACATTGCACTGTAGTTAAAGTGTGAAAAACACATAACAGTCAAACCAAATGGAACACAATGATAGACGAAGCAACATCGCGGGTAGTGATGCACACATAAAGCACAAGTTAGAAACAGCCATTATTAATCTGAGCATGTCTGCGAGAAGCAGACTGAAAGATACAGGCCAACAGGTTTAGAACTATAAGCAGCAAATATTAAGTGTTACAGCGACAAGCAAAGCACGTTATTTATAATCATCTGATGAACAATGTCATATGAAACTATCCTCGAGATTAAATTTGAATGGTTATATTTTAACTCTTTATTTACAGTGAAAACTAAACTATGGAGTTCTACCACAAGAGTTATTAGCTTAATATTATATATGCAGAGCTGGTTACAGTCCAGGGAGATTGAGTTATCACCCCTAACAGTGAGGGCAGTTAAGTTTGGTGTCGAAAACAGGAACTTGGACTTTATTCTCAATATTGTGTTATTATTGGGGAAGTTTTTATATACACAAATGTAGATACTTTAAGACTAAACCCAGTTTGAATCATAGGAAGAACGAGTTAAAACTCGTATGTAAATCAGTGAAACTTATTAAAGACAAGTTTTTTTCATTACTTGATAGCTTTAAGTTAATTTGAGATAACCCTGCTTTTATGTTTGTTTTTTATTTATTTGTGTAGTTTTATTTTTGTCATTTTTGTATCTGATTTGATTGAGATCTTGCTCAACTTGAAGCAGAGGATTTTTTGAGGAAAGAGACATGTAAAGAGGCCTGGTTTGTTTGTACTGACTTTCTCAGTATGGAGTCCATCTATGCTATAATTGCCTCCCTTAATGACGCAAATGAACAGCCAAGATAAAACATTTCAATCTCAAACGAGGAAAAACAAGAATTTTGTTTCCATTAACTCAGTGATATAAACCACTGGCAAGAATAAAAACGGTATATTGATTTTTCTAAGGTGATAGAATGGATTAGAAAGTTGCTCACACGCTTTAGAGTAAAAGGATTTTGAGCACCTAAATGTAATCAATCCAAAACGAATAAAAAATGTAATAGGTAGTTGGTGTGGTGTTGTGCTTTGCATCCTGTTATCCTGTTGTATTGGCCAGATAATGGATGTGTTTTCTTTGAGAGACAAACAGCGCAGACGTATGCAGTGCACTGTTCTGGAAAAGCCATGCAGAAGGATGTAGTACGACTGCAGCCCATGCTACACTTTACGCATTGCTATGATGGCAGCCATTTATCACAACACGTTCACAATATGTTGTTAAATGTACAGAAACAAACATACCCATACCATATCTAGTCTATGCCTCTCCAACTCCTGGTAGAAAGAGTTGGCAAAGTATTAAGAAATAGAAAATCACACAAAGAATCAATGCAAGAAAAATCCAACAGTTGGTAAGCTCAAATAAAAAAAACACCAAAGAGAACCCCAAAGCATAATTTGACAGGATATATTGTACAAAATAATTACTTTAGGCTACAGAAAATGATCATTAGTTAGAGATTATCTCCACGACATTCAGTTTAAGCACAGAGTAAAAAAGGCTTTGTTATAATGTGGCTGTAGATAGTAAAAAAAAACTACCTGGTGCTTCAGTATGACAGCTTGCAGTCTTCGTATCTCCTTCTCCTTTAAGAAAAAAGATGAAGTCAATTAGAAACTGAAACATACACAGACATTTACAGAATTTCAAAAGGCATACACGTATTGAACAACATCATGTTAAAGTTCCAGGCCTCTAGACTTCATTGGTTGAAACATTTTCATAGATACATGTAGAACGCAAGGAGATGATCCAACCGGTTTTTATCAAAGTGATTAACCAAGGAAGGGAAATTTCTTTTGCACTGACAAGCAGCACAATGGAGCAAAATCATTAAACTGTAGACAAGCAGGGGCAAAAGATTGTGTGTCAGGGGCATGAGGGACATGTGTGGGAGCAGGCTGACTTGTGTTTTAAGCAGTTTAAGACTAGAAGCAACAGTTCATTTACATTAACACTTTGTCCATCTTACTCACCTTGTTTCGCTTCTCAGCCTCCAATATTTTGGCATTGGCTGCTTCTTCTTTCTTCCTTCTTTTTGCCTGTACGTGCAAAGGTCATGCAACAGAAGCAATAGATAGACTAATTTAAAACAGCACATACACCACAGGAAAGCTTTGAATACATAAATATTTGATTGGGGCAGCACACTGAGTAATGCAAATTAAATTAAGATAATTTCCTTAATTAAAATCATCAAGTGAAAGTAATAAAGGACTAGGAAAATAATCTTAAAAAATACAATAAATCAGGTTATAAAAATATATATATTAATTAAGTGTTGTACTTAATATTATGTTTAAGTTTGGTATGTGTTTGCTAGATTGTTTTTTTTTTAATCTGTTAATGCCGTCAATGGAAAATATCCCACAGAAAGCTAAATAGAGTCAGTGTCTCACTGATAAAGTCACATCTAACATATTGAAATCTTGAGCAATGAGATGATTATGTCCTCCCATTAACACCGAAAGACAAAATGGCTGCAGTTAATATGAAACACCAGCAGGCAGTGAGAATAAATTAAGCAAAATTTCTATCAGTAATTATAGCCACAACGAAATCCTGTTAAGAGCTGCTTGCCAAGCGTGTCAACTGAAATTTGATTTATAAAAGCTAAAATACTTCACAGCTTCTATTAGTGGGAGAATGCAAAATAGGTATTTCACCTAGCCATGGTAAACTCTGGGCCACCTCTTACTTAATGAAATACTGTATTTTGTATTAAGCTCCATCACGGTCTGAGGAGATTTTCATATTCAATGGCACTTTTGCAAAAAACCAATTAGGCATTAGTCACATGCACTCACCAGATGTGACTAAAAGTGGGGCCACATAATTTAGGAATAGCCTTTGGTTGGGTTTTTAAAAAAATCCTATCAACAGCAGAAAGGAAGTGTTTTAGAATGTTTCTGCAATAACTTTCAGGACGAACCTCGAGAATTTGCTGTGCACGGAGTTCTTTCTCCATACGAATTTGCTGAATGCGCTTGATCTTCTCCTGGTAAAAGGATGAGGGCAAGATCAAATGAATTAACTGTTAAGTCATGCATGTTATAGAGTGGCGGGGGGGGGGGAGCGGGATTGTGGGGTGAAGAAGTACAGTGGGTCTATGCAGATGAGAAAGGTGCAGCATTTAGAAGGATAGCAACTTCCTTGTAGAATTTCAAAAGCAATTCAACTGAGCTTAAAACCTTTTTTCACCTTAGAGCACACAAACCCTGAATATGAACAGAGCCGCTGCAGATGGTTGTGAAGCTTTGCACGGAAAATTAAACAATGCATGCAAAGGAAAGTCCTTACTTGCTGTTTAAGAATCTTCATCTGCTCCCTCTTTTTCCGCCTCTCCTCTGCAGCCATTATTGCTGCAAGACACAAACAAATTAGGCGTGCACACAGCGTTATGATGTAGTGTTAGAGAAGAGTGCGACTAGAGAGTTGCTGTTTACCTCGTTGCTTCCTCGCCTCTTTGGCTGCTTGCGCCATGGCCTGCTTCTCAAGTTTCCTCATCATTTTGATCTGCGCTGCCTGTCGAGCTATTTCTGCAACATGATGAAATATGTTACTGAAATCACAAACCTTAACGAAAAAGTGACTCACAGATTCAACTTTTTTTTTATTTTACAATTCCCCAAATCCCTCTTAACAACCTCCAGAGAAAGTAACTGGAGTTTTTTGCAACGAGCTACTGTGTTTATGTGCAATAATGACAATATGGCCTATTGAGAAATCAATATTGCTGCCTCTTCTAAGATGTTTTTTTCATCATTTCATCATGTGTGAATCTAGAGAGAATTCCCCTTACAGCTTGATTTTGACGAAATGACACCAAAACATTCACCACTGATATTTTAGATTGTTGTAAAATGATGAACATGAGCAGGAATTATAATGAAGTGATCACTGTATCCCCAGTCAGCTAACTATCCTTACAAAAAAGATAAATGCACCAAACAAAAAAAGTAAAAATAACTGATACAACATCTAGTTGTGTTAAAGGGTTGATTTTCTCTTGACCAGGTGACAGTTTTCTAAAATGTAAACTGACCTTGAGCCTCCAGTTTGCGTAGCAGCTTCGCATCACTGACATCTTGGAAGTTATTGTCACCAAAATTAAGAGGATGAGGCTTCCACCGTCTGGCCCCAGTGCCGTCACCCATCAGCTGGCGCTCAGACTGCGTGCAACGGCTGCGCCTCCCATCCATCGCTATGATACTGGGAGCGATCTCCTCCTCCGCCAGCAAGAACCACTGTAAACCCTGAGTTATCAGATGGAAAAGAAAGACGGATTAAAACCAATAAACCAACCAAACAATTAGCTAGACTGATTATCTACCCATTGCTTTAATCTATGGATTTTCATGCTGACTGGCGTAACTACTTAAAGCTACAGCGTTGAGGCTGTGTAGGGAATACACAACATGCCTCAGAATACAAACATTTTTTGTACTTTTCCTGCATTTAGACAACAGCAGACTATTCTTCATGCTTATAACATATTTTAAATAGGGCTGTCAATCGATTAAAATATTTAATTGCGATTAATGGCATGACATGACCACAATAATAGTTTAAAACATAGAGTATATATTACATTATATATGATTTTACTTTTCCATCTATGATTAAATGACAGATTTTTTCAATGTCGGCATCTTTCAGTGATGAAAACTAAATATGAAACACAAAAAGAAGTAGAAGCATTTACCTCTGGTCCTTCTCTGGCTTCATAGAAGTCACCAACTTTGATTTTTGTACTGAAGCTGAAATTATCCCGGGAGATTTCAGTTATTCCATTCCTGAGTAAGTACTGCAGGCAAAAGAATAATGCATATAAATTAAAGCAGTTCATTTCAACCATATCAGCTGGTCAATCACCACATGCGTCATCATTTCCCACCTGAGGGCAATTACATGATGCTACTGTATACTGATGCAGTGAGCATGTGCAACCATTTAAGGCTTTAAAGATACCTTCAATAAAATAAAGCTAAACATTGTAGATTTACCTTCATTACATCAGGATACTGACGCAGCTTCTTCCCACACGGAGCAAAGTAAGCCACCTCTCCTTGTAAACGACCTGCCACACTCCTGATACGGGTCTCTCTCTGCCACCTGAGGAGCAAAGAAATTGTAAAAATAGTACACACAAGGTACCATATAGTTAAAAAAATGTCTTTCAAGTGTCAATATTGGGACAGATAAAGCACACATCCTCCTCTTGTTCACAACAGCAAGCAAACAAGGAGATAGATTATGTAAATGATGTCTGGACAGCTGTGTAGTCTGTGGCCTTGTCGTCCTCTGACCCTTCCACTAATCACACTCCTAAATGGCCACGCGCCAAGTGGGGCTACCCCTCAGTTCCCATGAGCTCCGCTGGAGAGCAGCCATGGCTTACACACCAGACGTGTAGGCTGTTATCCCACACAGAGCAGGGGCTGATATACAGTCTTGTGGCCTCTGTTTCCTGTGAACCTGCTGATGAAAAACATCCCCAGAAGATGAAAGGCGCTCTGATCCAAGGCTGCAGAATTTGTGGGCAGGGAGCTGCTAATGTTGCATGTCTGTGTTGAGGCTGGATGCAATTAACCCCTTGATGCTGAAGTGCTGGGCCTCATTTCATTTCCTGCCTACTGCTCAAGACTGGGGTTTTTAAAGGCCCCTAAAAGGAAGGCAAGGATGTTTTCTTGTGGTCTACTCCTACTTAGCTCTTGATGAAGACGTCACTATTCTCAAATCAGGAACTCTGGTGGTGCTTTTTACAGTAACATTTATAGTATTTACCCTGGGAAAATTGTCTGAGCATTATTGCTGCATTCTTGCCTGGTTTCATATCCACACAGTGCCGAAACCACTGTACAGACGACAGATAAACATCTTGCTCGCAATGGCGTAATAACAGTACTTGTTGAGAGGATGGAGCGGTTCTTATTCATTCTCCTTACTGGAGTGAATGTGTCAACACTGAAAGTTTCTTGATCAAAAATAAAGTTTTCTAAAACACACTTCATCGTCTGTTGTATGTGGCAAAATCCAGAGATATGATAATATTTGCCGTGGGTGATCATGTGTCTTAGCCTGTTCCACAAAGACTGCAGATGACCTTTTAGGAAAGGTCACTCGTCAGCCTTCAGTGAGCTGACATTTTACTACAACACCAATTGCATAAACACAAACAATGCAGGAAGTATAACAGTAAGGACAAATGGGACATTGTCAGACCTTTATGTGTTTCTTTTAATATGAAGTGCATGCACAATATCTCACCCAAACTCAAGAGGCAACCGCAAAACCCTCTCATCCGTTACTCTCCTCCTCTTCCCTGATCCTAGAAAACAGGAGAAATGACTCAGCGCTTTTCACACCTCCAGGGGGACGTGAGCAAATCCACAAACCTGCCATGTTTACAGATATATCCACCACACAAAATAAGGAGGGGGGCAGAACATTATTGCAAATATAAAACCTCAAACAAAAGGAGACCCTTCAGGGTCAGCAATACCCTTGTATGAATGGACATCAATGTCAAATATTAGACAAACAATATTAAGACCTTTTGACACATGAGAGAAGTGCATAACACAGTAACAGAGCTCGTAAAGCAACAAGACTCACCACTGCTGTGACAGTTCAGTGGTTGTAGTATTAGCAGTGTTAAAGACAAAGTTAAATTCCCTATTTTATAAATGTAAAATTGTATAAATGTTTCTTTAAGATCATCAAGAGTAATCACGGCATACCACTGTGACATGATTCTTCTATTGCTGCTATAAAATGGAAAAAAGAAATGAATGTTTTTCCATTATGGCAAGTCTAGCTCTGTTAGTAGCCGAATATGCTCCGTGACTCATCCAGTTTCAGATGTGTGAAGCATCTGCCTGGTTTATTAAAGCAAAAGCTGCTGGGGACCATCAAAACAATGACACAACCAATTTCTTCCAGAGAGCTCATTTTAATCTGGAACTATTGAGAGATGTGCATCCATGTTTTCATACTGGAAAAATAAGCGTCCTTTTTCCACTGATAGGCTGAATAGTCTAAACAACCAAAGCGAGTGGAGGAAAAATAAATACCATGCTGACTTTTGTCATGATCCTACTCTGCTATCTGAGTGAGTAATACTTTCCCAAAGCCTGAATCACACATTAAAGCATCTTTTTAAATTGTAAAGTGAAGCTGTGTTGTAGGTTGTGGAGGTATTTGTTTTTTAAACAAACACAGATTTGTTACCTGTCTGTGTGGCAAATGTGAAGGGTGGCGATAGGGTGCTGTGGTTACTCAGCGCCCCTGAGCTGGTCACTGTGTTGGGGGTGAGCAGGCTACTAGGTAAACTAGGAGGCTTGATGATTTGCAGGTTAAGCAGGGAGCAGTTGGCTGAGAGGTTCGAGGAGGACTTGTGAGTAGACAAGGACGCTTTAGTGAGTTTCAGGGGAGTCCTCTCTGCATCGCTGTCTGCTTCGGTCTCACCGCGCTCCTTCACATCATCCTCAGAGCCATCAGAGTCGCTATCCAGATTGCTCTCCGACTCTGCAGGGGATTCCAGCGTGACACGGGGGAAAAAATTAATTCCTAATTAGCATTCTTCTCACAACCGAACCTCATCTAACGTCTTATATCTGCAATAACATGTTGTCATTTCCTTATTCAATTAAAGAAAGGTCTGTCTAATCTCACCTGACAGGCTACTGCCAGAATCTTCATCCTCAATATCATCTTCATTGTCTTCATCATCGTCATCGAAGTCATCTCCTAAAGAGTCGTCTGAGTCCTTGCTGCTGTGGATGTCAGACTCGCTGCCTCTGACCAAGTCTAAAGGTGGACAGGATGCGTTTGTTTTAGAGAGGCTCTTTCCTGCACGCAGAGGCTTGGGAGTGTTAGCCTTCCTTGGTCTGTGAGCAAGACCTGATGAGGCTGAAGATTTAAGTGGGGAAGCAGAGCTTCCAGACATCTCCTTAGTGCTAGTGCTCAGGTTGATAGGCATGGGATAAGGAGGGCTGGTGGCTACCAGGAGGGGTTTGCTATTGGGGGTGCTGGTCTGGCTGCGGGGTTTAGTGATGAGGGCCAAAGGGGCATCCTGAACTGCGTTGTGGATCGCTCCATTAAGGTGGTGGCTCAGGAACAGATTGGTGTCATTGCTGTGTGGGAGAGACAGTAAATGACTGCTCAACGTATAGGACGAATGTTTATGCTGTGTCAGCAACGATGAAGAGGATGCTGAATTTTTGTGACTTTTATACCAGTTCTGGCTCTTAGGTCGCAGAGAGAAAGTTTGCTTCGCGGAGTCCTTGGAGCGGAGGGGCTACACATGTAAAAATAAAAAAGAGAGGGGAAACAAAGAAAAAAAAGAAAGTAATTACACAAACTGTCACTCACATTACATTATTGTGGGCTGTGAATGAAGGAATTTAAGGTGTAATAAGAGACAGGGACAATGAAGAGCAGGCTCAAGCCTGTCAACTGCAGTTAAGAAAAAAAGGCTGCTGTGGAAAATATTTTCAAATTGTTTGGCTTAGTGCCATTGTGCGACTCTAGCTGTCATCTTGCATTTGTTGCTATTGTCATACTCAATCAAAAGCCTGTATTTAATGTACCACCATCATATGAATTAAAACCCTCTTGTTACAGACTGCTACATTTTCCCTCCTTTTCAAAATAGCGACAATAACAGAGTCCTTTAAAAGAGACAGATTTCTCCTCTCCTGATAACAAACATCCCAAAGCGTAACAGAGCTAATTGCTTGTCAATTTTGTGAAGTATTCCCAATAGAGCTAAATGCGTTGTCACTTCTCGTCATGTAGCGGTCAGACTCACATGCAGTATAATAAAAGCCCTGATTTCATTACAGTAATTTTTTTTTTTTTGTACCTTAGGCAGATAAAAAAAAAAGAAACGCTGCTTTAACGCAGCAATGTGAATAACAAATATAACTCACCTGTTTCAATTTAAAACTCTTCAAGTGTAACGATCTTTCATCTGAAAGGTTTCCACTGCTCTCCTTCATGCTATCAACCAGCTGGGCGTGCTTCAGAGAGGGCATCAGGAATTTGGGTTTATGAGGAGCCTTTTGCGAGGCTAACAGTGTTGGTGGTCTGGGTAGAGAAAAGAGGAAGAGAGGCTTGGGTGAGGAACACAGAGACGGGGGCTTTGGAGGGGAACAGAAAGCAGGATATTTGGGAGAGGAGGAGACCGAGCTATGCTTTGGTGAGGACAAATGTGAGGTGGAAGGATGTAAGTGTTTAGGTGAGTTGGAGAAGGAGAAGGGGTTGGGTGAGGACCTGGATGGCAGAGGAGAGGCCTCCCTGTGGGACGGTGCTAGTGGACTGTTGCCGGCTGCCATCCCGGTGGCCTGGATGACACTGATGTGCTGCTGGCCTTCCTCCTCTGAAGCCCCGGAGCTTTGGAGGAACAGCGCTGCGGACTGTGACAGGCCAGCAGGATGGGGAGAGGACTGCAGGCGGTACGGGGAAGTCAAAGGAATGGTGTCACGATGACTTTCTTGAGTTGTATTTCCATCAGCAGTGCAAGGTCTCTTCTTTTTACTCTCAGAAGTGTTCTGTGTCAGCCGCTGAGTAGGAGGATGAGGAAAAGACAGCATGTCATGTCAGCTCCTACTGAGAGAGCCTCACAGTGGCAGCTCTGTCAGCTAGCACATACATCCAGTTTGCCACCCACCACCTTGTCTATTTTTTGACAAACCAACTAACATTTACAGTACTTAACAGAGAGCAAATTTGTCAGACAAAAGACCTTACAAAACAACTCATTTTACCACACATTTTTTTACATTATTCTGAAAAGAAACTAAAAAGAAAAGTCTTTGTCGATGGTGTCCACCAACACAAACACCAAAAGTTCAAGACCCTTACCTTGATTTTCCTTTTCAATTGACTGTCTTTTTCTGAATCAGAGTCCTCGCTGTCATTGCTCTGATCATCCTCATCTTCATCATTGTCCTCCTCCATGTCATCGGGATCACTGCTGCTCATCTCACCATCACTGGAGGAGCTATCTGACAATGAACCCGAATGGCTGCCACTCATGCTTGAGGTCTCTAGTGGTCTTTTGTTGGGTTTCTAAATAATAATGAAAGTCCACATTTTTTTAATCAAGTAAAAAAATGAACAACAGAACAGTGAAGTGGGTTTTCATGCAGCGTATTGTACTCAAGTGCTTCAGTAAAAACAGTGTTAACCTTTTCTTTTGTTTTCTGTGCGATGTTCTGGTGCAGGGTGCCCAGGTCCTGGCTGCTCTTTTGACTCCGACTACTGTTGGCTTTGGTTTTCTCCTTGTTTCCCTTTGTTGGAAATGAACTGGTGTTCACAGCAGAGTTCCCAGTAGGAGAAGAAGCACTCCTACCATTCACTGTTCCAATTGCGCCTACAGAAACTGGCATTGTGCATGTCTTTAGATGGATACTCGTGAGAACAACAAGCAATATGAGTTAAACACATTAGGAGGACAATGAGTCTCATAATGTTAACATTAGTGTTTTAATGTTATACAAAAATATGTTTATGGAACCTCTTTGCTTTGCTTTAAACTACTACAACATGTATGACCTTAGGCAGGAGCTGGCTCTATTTTACCTGAGGAACGTGACTGGAAATGATTGGGATCGTGGCTTTTGAAGGTCGATGCAAATACAGGATGCAGACCCAGAAGAGGAGGGAAGAAGGCTGCAGCTCCTCTGGCATGTGCCTCAGATTGCCGCCACCAGTCTGGAGTAGGGGAGCGAGAGTTAGGCACAAATAGCCACTTTATCTAGATATGCAGAGAATCAAATCTGCCAACATGTTATAAGAGCATGTTTTATCCAACCTGTCAACAGCACTAATCACTCAGTTCAAAATATAGTTTTGCATTGATAACAACTGCATTCCACGGACTGTGATTTCATCCTGTTATATTGAGAGTTGAAAAGTTAAAGCAGAGGTCATCTGCGAGAATAGCTGCAAAGATTCACCTCATTTAATAGAAACGTCACAGCTGCAGCAGTTTCCCAAGAGCAGCATTCTTCCGAAACAGCATCGGTTTTCTAAAACCTCCATTTACTTTGTGCTGAGTGTCATGATATCACTTAAAAAGCATGCAATCGGAAATCATTGAGAATTTCTTTAATCATATTTTACATAAACACATGTCAAAATTTCACATTTTAGTTTGGAAGACTGAAAAGGGCTGAGAAAATAATGTAAACTTCTATTTCTGTTGCAGTGGAGTTGCACCTCCCCATTAGAAAAAGGATGACAACATAAGGTAAAGCTTACTGTTGCATTTCATGGACAAGGTAAATACATAAAGACATACAATAAGCTATTGTCCTTACTAGACACAACCAGGGATGTATAATAATACATCCATGTATCTTATACTGTACATCCATGCGTGATGTATACAAATTAATGTTTGGACGGTCGATGAAACAGCTGTCCTGTTTCTTGCTCAACAGACTGACTTTGTGACTTGTGACTACTAAGTGCACTATCAATACTTTGAAGGAAGTGTTAGAAGAGTTATTTAGAATACGGTCTATAATCTGGTTCGCTGCATTAGACATTATGCTCGCTTAATCTAGTTGGTTGCTCGCTCGATCCAGTTGGTCGCTCGGTCCAGTCAGTTGTTTGCTCTGTCTAGTCACTAGCTTGCTCTATCCAGTCAGTCAGTTGGTCAGTCAGTCGGCCGCTCGCTTGTTGCTCTGTCTAGTCAGTTGTTCGCTCTGTCCAGTCGCTCACTCGCTCGATCCAGTCGGTCTCTCGCTCTATCCAGTCGGTCGATCCAGTCACTCACTCACTCTTCACCCTGTCTGTATGTTATTCTTGTTGAGTCAACACACATTACTGTTTAAAAAAGATAAAGATATAATCCAAGAAGATCCAAAAAAGAATTTCCATGACAGACTTGAAAACTCTACCGTGAAGCAAATTTTCCACTTCACCACCATTAATAATAAAAAACCCACTGTATTACCTACCTGGAAATGTACCAAACTGGGAGTGAGCAGCCAAGGCAGACAATCCCAGACTTCCTAGGCCTCCAAACTCAGAGCGGCCTGGACTTGATGTGTAGAGCCCAAAAGCTGGATGGCTGACCAAAGGAAAACCATTGGGAATGCCACACATATTTGAACGTTCATCCCCGGTTACCTGGAGCAGATGGCCTGGAGAACAAAGGACAAAGTTCGAAGAATGCTTAAAATATAATCTATTGATGGATTTACATATTAATTTATCTTTATATTATTATCGTTATTATTATATTATTTAATCTTGCTATCTAGAAAGATGGTCTATCCAGATATTCTATTTACATATACAGTACATTTACAGTACACAATAATGGATTTAACATATCAGGGTTTCATTATTCATTTTTAAAATCATCAATTGTTAATACCATGATACCATTAAGGACCTCTTAAGACAATATTTTATGCTTAAAAAAAAGAGTAAAATTTGGCGTGATCTGTTCAAAACTGCTTCAGCAAATAAGACACACAGCCAGTCTGAGAATCTGTTCATAGTGATAATCATGAATGATTCAGGGTCTGGCACACCCACTCATATTTTAAAAAATGAGAAAAAAAGAAACTAATCAAATTATGACTGGATTACCACTGTTCGATGTATAGAATAATGATTTCCACAAAAATAAATAAATGAAAAAAAGAAGGAAGGGAAAAAACAACACCTGCTGAAAGTACTCTAAAATATAATAACTGTGCTTTTCCTTTTACAACAGCTAAGGGCAATATTTCCAGTGTTTGTTACCAGGACTATTTCTATCAGAGAAACCAGTCCTGCCCTATTAATTAGATTAAATAGCTCATTTTCATTAAGAACCCAGAGCTGTGCAGGAATGAGCTTGATAAAAGCAAGGCCCAGTTGATTTGTTCTGTGTAAATACAAAGCTAACCAGGCTAAACAGTGTGTCTGATTCAATGTTGTCCCACTGTGGTGACAGGACGTTATCAGCTGTTCATCTGGGAAGGCAACTTTGGCTACGATTTGTTGATCAGTTTACTGAGAAATTATTAACACCATCTGGCCAATGAGCTTTATATTTATTTGTCTGTTTATACATCAAACCCTAACCCCTAGCAGTAATCTTACTAACTTAACTGAAAATCTCCTGAAACTGCCTTTGTAAAATTTGCTCCAAATCTCAGTGTATTTACACAAGTCAGTAATAGTCCATTTTAACTGAAGTGAAAGCGAAGATAGATACCCTAAAAACCATAAAGGCTTTATTCTTTAAGAGTCTGTTAAGGTTTTATCCTTAATTCACTCTTGCTGTACTGGAACTGCAAAACCTTTCTCTAACTTCTTTAAAATAACTAGGTCATACCTTTCCTCAGATGCCAATATGTAATCAGATATTTGTTCTTACTGGGTTAAATTCACAAGGAAACATGTTTCTTAGATACACTCACCTAGTTAAAGCAATTACAAAGCTTTTAAGGGTATGAAAGCTTGAGTATAATCCTATTCAAAGGGGTGTTACCATCACTGGCCGTGTGGTATCTTTCTTCTACTTCCCACAGGGGATAAGAAATCTCTTAAAAGAACTCAATTTACTTGATAATCATAACAGCGATGTGACTACAGAGGTGCCAATGTGCTTTCAGCATTTAGTGTTCAGTCCAAAATAAATTATCTGGGAAATTTCTGTGCACGTTTGGTGTGGGGGTCTGAAAATGAATAATTTATGAGAATGTCTCTAATGTGTTCTTCATTGTGATAGCAACGGCAAAAAAAAAAACACTACTTTTTGGGGCATCTTATCATGAAGGAAAAAAAATAATCACAAACCACGGTATGTAAATTTGCACATTATTTTGTGGTCAGGGGTAATCTGACAGCTTATGCATCACCGCTTCTCAATGCATAATGGCTTTGACCACAATTAGTATTCAGAGAAAACAAGAGGATGTTGGCGGCTGCATGCACACTGTGAGGCTGACAGACATGTCAAATCACACAGGATAAACTGGAGCTAAAGGTTGTCAAAAGACATTCACAAGGGCGTACAAAGCTTTTTAATTGTGGGCATTCATTAATTCAACAGCCTTTCCATTCCTATCAAAATTGTCTGCAACATGTTAAGACTGGGAGAAGGTGTCTTAAGCCCCCTTATTGTTGCACAATTTTAATTCAGTGTTTGCCACAAAATTTAGCTGGACGTCTCCTCCAAATGGATTTGCCTCTTCTTAATTTTTTTTCTCTCAAAAGTTTGTGTGGAAGTGTAGTTATAAAGTGCATACTGATTGTAAAGTCAGTCAGAATGGTGCATTCATTTACATTTATTAATAGCTTGTGAATTTAAGGCTGTTTTGTTTTGTGACTATTAATGCTGTTTAAAGCACTGCACACTCAAACCTTAACCTACCTAAAATAATTTACCAACCTTGTCCCAAATGTGGGCAGAATGATAAGACATAATGACTTGAAACTAAATAACACATCAAAACAATTAACTTTGAGTCATCTTGTGCCTCGACTTTGTGCACATCTAAATAGTGTGTGCGAGTGTGTGTGTGTGTGTACACGTACCACAGGTGGTGAGAGGGGAGCTGCGTGCAGGGCTAGGGGCCGTGGAGGGTGTCTGGGGTGGAGCAGGGGAGGAGCTGGCTGAAGAGGAGGCCATGTGAAGGGAGGACGGGGCTGATGACGGGGAGGCCAGCCGCTCTCCAAACTCCATATCTGTCAAACACAATCCAGTCAACACTTAGAGATGCAAGAGAAGAGAAAAAGAGAAGAAGGGGAGGAAAAAAACCCACTCATGCGACACACCCCACTGAGACCTTTCTCTGTGACACACATCTGAATTACCGTGAAAACAATACTGGATTTCAACCGCTGACGTCTCAATGTGTATGACATGCCTTTGTGAACATGTTGTCCACTATTACCGCAAATTACGCTGGCTGATAATTCAATGGCATTGTTTATTGACTTTAAGAGGTATTGTATTGGTACGATTAGAGCTGAAATGTTTTGTCGACGAATCAATCAACAGAAAAATATTTTTATTTTAAAACTATTTTCAATTTTTTAAGCCATTTATCAAGCAAAAATGCCAAACATTTGATGCCTGGAGTTTCTTAAATGTTACGATGTGTTGCTTTTCTCTGGTTTATATTATTGTAAATTAAATATCTTATATCTCTAAACAAGCAATTTGAAGACATCACCCTGGCCTCTGGAAAAATGTGATGCAATTCTCACTGTTTTCTGGCATTTTATTGAGTAAATGGTCAATCAATTAATTGTATAATAAAATAATATAATAATTAGTTATACAATATATAAATATAATAATCAACAATAAATTTAGTTGCATCCCTTGATAAAATAATACTGTGATCATTTTATCAAACTGTGATGTCAAAATTAATGAAATACATTGTATTAAACATTATTAATGCAAATACATTTTGTTGTACACATTTAAAGAGTTTTGTCTAATGTAAAGCATAACAGAAAAACATAGTTCATCGCAATGAACATCAACAAGAGGATTTCATACAGTATGTGATTTTGCATTCTGTTGCCTTAATATTCTGAAATATATTATACAGAAGAGTGATTGGCTCTCACACACAATAAAACAAAGCTGAAAGTCCTATCAAAGGTCTTCACATCTCTTTAATGTAAAACTGTCTAATGAAGCAGCAAGCCAATCTTCTCTCTCTCTTAGGAACACATTTTCATTTATCCTTCCACAATCTTTACATCTAGCCCATACTGATGAATAAACAGGAGCTGTAATCATAGTCTCCACCATTTCCTCTGATGACTCTCAGACCACTGTTGTTCTGCCCATCGTCAAAATCATGCCACAGAGATTCTACTGAGCTCTTTAATCAGCCCCACATTTCCTGGATTTTCCATTATTTATGCCACTTCACATCCCCCTGATCACAAAAGCTCACATCTGAAATCCTCTTTAACGCACGTTTCCAGGTTGTGTTTTACAGGCTGCCTTTGTTATAGTATTGTACATTACTCCAACAATTTCTCGATCTCCCTGGTGATCCTCCTCTGCACAAGAAAACAGGAGCAGCTGATTAATTTGAGGAGACAAAGCTACCCTCTGAATATCAAGTATCATCCCTCACCAGGAACAGCACTGATGAGACGTAAATGACATGAAAGCTGCAGCCATGCTTCACTGGAAAGGCCACCGTTTCCTGAGGTACCGTGAGTGTGTGCTGAACAAAGAACAAAGGTGCTTTCATATTTAAAAAAGCAACATTAAAAAAGGAAAATAAAAAATCACTCTGTGTCATTTTGACCTTGCTACATCACACTTCACCTGTCATTCAAAGATGTCCAGTGAAAATAATGAAAATCAAAAGCCTTTTCTGTGTATCAATTATGAATCGGTACAAATTAAATCAAATATTCAACAGGGTGGCAAAGATTTTGTCAAGGATTAAAGGTAAAATGTGCCACTAGTAAATCATGCACACTCTAAATGTTAGTGTTAATTTACTTCTTAATTTTACAGCAATATGCTGCAGATATGATCTCTTACTGTGCATAATCATTTTCTATCAATATGAGACCTGTGAAATGTCCGAGGTAGTCTTTCCTTTATACATTTTAAAAACAGATTTACAGTTGACTTCATTTGTCAAATCTAGTATCACAAACAAATAAAAATATATGAGCAAAAAGCTAAACTACTCTGAGGTACTCTCATCTACAAAGCACATCCAGACTTCATTACTAGAAATTCAAATTGGTTTAACAAGCAAATAAGCTTGAATTTATAGGCAGTAAACATAAAAACCACAGAGGCAGCAAGTACAGTATGCTGGGTATTTTATAATCTACATAAACATTTTAAATTAACTTGATGGATGTATGTGCACCATCTTGAGCTAATGTAAGCATGCGACGTGAAAGACAAACAGCGCAGACATCCAAAACAGCAGGATGCAGGTCGTATGAAAGCACATGCATGCTAATATACCAGAGAGGAACAAATGACTCTGATTGAATGAATCAAAGTCATGTTCACATACAGTGTATGACTCCATAAGCATAACACAGCTTGTCATCTGTCAATCATTTGAATGTAGGCTGCTATGACTATCTGAATAACACGCCTATTCAAACACTGAGCACGCAACAACATTTTTCGTAAAAAACAGCCCTACGTCTCCGGATGAAAGCATATTCACATTTCTGTCAGGGTGAGAATTTTTTTCTTTTTTTCTGTATAGAGTGGTATAAAATGATGCACATTTTTTTGACACACAAACTGGCTTGTACAATAAAATATGGCAGATCAAATAATGTTGAGTTAGTGGCTGGAATAAATGTACTTTGCTTATTCCTACTCAAGGTCATGGGTAGCTGGAGCCTATCCCAGCATGCACTGGTACATCGAGCAGAAGGTACTAAAAATGCTTCATCAGATTGCCAGTCCATCACAGGTGTAAGGGCAAAAGAAAAGAGTATTTTCGGAGTCTCCGATCCCCTTGCATGTCTTTTTAATGTAAACGGAAACTGAAACACCAACATGAGTCACATGTAAACTCAGGGAGACCAATCAAACTGCAAACTGAATGAGCCCAGGATCAAACACAGGAACTCTCCTGCTGTGAAGAGGCAGAGCTAACTAACTAATCCGACACGTTGCCTTGGATACAAAAATGGCTAACCAGAAATCATACAGTTGGACTCAAAGCAAATGAAGTGTGTGTGAAGTGTGTGTTTTCTTTTTGCCTCTTTCGTTCTTCTACTGTTATCTATTTGGATCTTTAAAAAAAAGGCTATCACTTTTTCATTTCGTTGCCGTTACTTGCTGAACTGGCTCTTATTGTCAAATACCTCATATTCTAAAAGCTTTGAGGAAGTTGTTTAGTAGGTTATTAGCTTACATGAATAGTTTGACAATTTGGAAATATGCTTAGCCAGCAGACTGTTAGTTTAGCTCATTAGGGCTGCAAATTAATTTAATTATTTCGATTAATCTGCAGATTATTTTCTAAATCAATTGTTTAGTAGACTAATCGATTAATCTACTTATCATTGCAGAATGGAAACAGGATAACAGCCAGCAAACAAGATGTTTTACAAACGATTTCTTAAAAAGGTATACAAATCATTTGGTAATCATTAACAAACACTTAATATAGTATATGAAATGTTATAATGTGTGCAACAATAAACTGTCAAACTAACAAATTATAGCATGACTGATAATTAGTAAGCATTATTAATTACCATTCATTGTTTGTTAACGGTAAAATTACTACAAATATACCATTTATTAATGACTGCTATTATAAAGTGTTACGGTGAGGGGTAGAGGTTCTGGTAGGCGGATTTTGTTACATTTGGACAGAACCAGGCTAGCTGTTTCCAGTCTTTATGCTAAGCTATGCCATGCTGAGCTAAGCGGCTGTAGCATCATATTTACCGTAAAATTATAAGAATAGTATCAGTCTTTCATTCTAAATCTCTAATCTAACTCTCGGCCAAAAAAGAGAATCTGCGTATTTCTCAAAATGTCAAAAATACTGTATTAAAGTGAATGCTGAAGGAAATAAATAAAAAAACTAAAACAATGTTTTGACCTAATTGCGATGAGAAATTATGTAAATTTGAGAGTTTCTTATTGTGAAAAATGTTCCAGCTGTGTCTTTGTGTGTGTGATGGAGCTGTGGTTATTTTACCTCATAGTGTGGTTACTGGGTGCACGTAAGCATTTGTTTTCCGTTGTGTGTTCCTCCTTGTCCATGTTATCTTCTTGCACAATAACAGATGGCTGATGCTAACAATGATAATCCAGTAACAGAGTCATCAGCATGGATCAGCAGTATTCGGACTGCAAACACAGTGTCTTTTCAGCTAATGGAGGGCACACGCAAGAGAAAGAGGTAGTGTATCAGAGTGTCTTGACACTGTTTTAAGATAGAGAGCTGCATCACTCAAAGGTCCTCTATCTGTTCTCCAACAATCTGGGATGAAAGTGAAGTGATGAGAATAAAGAGTATGTGGCTGAAAAAACTATTTAATACAAATATGTCAAGTTCTGACTATAATTGCCATGCATTCCTGGTGGCCAATTAATTACCATTACATCACAATGTTAAATCCACCTCCTTAGACATTAACATATCCCTGATTGATTCTATACATGGTTGCTTTGACACCAGCTGCGGTCTCCCAAACCTCACAAATCACTGCTGGTGTCCATCATCCCCCTTAACACAATTAATTCCCTCTGCTACTATGGAAAAATAGCAAACGCCACTCACTGTTTGGCCTCAATGATTTTCAAGATGGGAGGAAATAAAGGGATGTAAAAAGCAGAGAGACTGACACCTTCCCAGTGGTTGACATCAGTGAAGCAAATTTTAAAAAAGCCATTCGTTCACCCACTTGCCATTCTCTCTTCGAGGTCACTCAGCAGACCAGCTGAAATGTAGTCAATTATTTGTGAAGGTTTTCTCCCCCCCCCCATTTGTGTGCACATGCACAAGATGTGCAGGATGAGAGCTCGCTGTGGGGCAGGCTTTTATGGTCAAAGAATGACAGAAAATGGAGTGTGTGGGGTCGCTGTGGCTACAATAGGTGCATAACAAGTTCAATGGTACACCCACGGTTCAGTTGGAGTACCATACTCCTATGAGTTTCCATCACTTCTTCATTCTGCCCATGTCTTCTGATGACAAGTTGTTGTTCCTGGCCCTGACTCCTACTCTACCTGGAAAGTGATGTAGTGTTCTGTCTGACCCATCCCACCAGCTAAGGAAGGAAACGTCAGGTGACCTGCATGAGGGGCAAAACTACAGTAACACACAGCATTACTCATAGAGTAGAGGCAGGCAGAAGGGGCATTTTCAAGGCCAGCTAATGCCTTCTTTGTTTGATGATGATGCAGTGGGGGGGGGATTTATGTGCCTTCGAAAAACATTTTCTGTTTCCATGGAAGTATTTTCAAATAGAAACTAACATTCTTTGTGCAATGAGGGCAAAGGTAGTGGTCATTTAATGAGGCGACACCACAAATTAGGTGACATTAAGTGCACCATCTTACACTCGGCGCAAAGCGGCGGACAGCGCAACTGTTATTGTTAGTTTCAGACCGACGCATTTGTCATTTTCACGTCCATCCATGTTGTTTAAGTAGCAAATGTACAGTACTTGCGTCCGTGGGTGTGTTCGTCTTAAAATGAGGTGTGGTCAGGCCCATTGTTGGTGCATTGCTATCTTGAGGCAGCAGAAAGCGATTGTAAATCCTGGTCTAAAGGCTGACGCAGTATTTTTCTGCTATGTGAGGTTTAATTCCTTAAATTAATTAAGAGAAATTAATTAAGAGACTAAATACAACCCCTTTGCCCCTTGCGCCTTACTTTGCGCCCAGATTATGTGCCGTTTAACTACCAAAAGTGGAGTTGGACATGTCCTAAATGCAATTGTGCCATGCACTTTAGACCGTGCGCTATTTTTGCATAAATCCAATTTATGTAACCCGCAATGTTGTTCACCTCACAGTCGCAAAGCAACTGCAAAACTAAACTAGTGCTGAAATGATTATTTTTATCAACAGAAAGTTAATCAACAGCTTCTCAAATGTGAGGATGCCTTTCTATAACACTGTAAACTGAATCATCTTCTTACTTTTTCTTGGGTCTTTTCAATTGATGGTGTTCAAGAACACTAAGCATGCTGTCATGAGATCTGTGCAGAGTGATTAAAAAGGAAAACATGGCATTGCTAAACAATCAATACTCTGCGTCAAGGGCTGGTTTACCATTCATCTCAGGTTTGCTCTTTGCAGCGAGGGCCCCTTTTTTTATGAGCATGCTGGGAGGAAAAAAGAAGCCATGTGCTTTCCAGAGGGCATATGTTCATGAGCGTGTGCAAGGATGGTTGTCATCAAACATGGGAAAGTTCAGATGAAGCTACTGGATGTAGGTTGTAAATAAGGAATCTATGGAGCAACTGGTCGACTGACTATTAATAGCTCTTTTTCGTGTCTCTTTTCTTGTCTTCAGGAATTTATTTGAATTGGGAAAGATTTAATTGTTCTTTCATGTCAGCTAGTATTGGCCATGTTTCATGTTGTGCGGAGATGAAGACAAGCATTCGCACTTTATGGAAATATACAAGAAGACACCGACAGAAGAAACAGCTGATCAGTCATGTCAGTTAAATGTTTGTTACATCATAATTTATTCAGCAAAGGCGCTTCCATACCCCATTTAGAGCATCAACTCTTTTTCGACAAAGGCAAAAACTACCTCAAGCGAGTGTAAAAAAAAAATTCGCAGCTGAGGAAATTTCATCAAATTCTGCCGTTTCCATATTGCAATACTTCAAAATAAGCATAAATATATGTGAATGGAAACGCAGCTACTGTCGGGTGGTAGATGGCAGCGCAGTGTTGGTTACACTGGAGAGCCTATGGGATGCTCTGTGACACTGATACAGTCGTCTGTAACTAAATGTGATCCATAGCAAAGCCTGCCCTAGTGTTACTAAACACCTTCAAACACCATCTATTCACTGATTTGCCTGTCTCAGCCATAGTCTTTTATGCATCAGTGTAATCACATCTTTGACCTCCTATGCAAGAACGCACACATGCTGCGAGCCCAGCAAAAGAGATCCACCTGCGCTCACACTGCCAGGATAATAATCCATTTTTGCTCTTGAGAATTACCAGCAAAACACAAAGCGTAGGCATTCTGTTATCATCATTCTTCGGGGCACATCCATCTATTAGGGAGACCTTCACGCCAAAAAATGAATTTCTGTTTGCATCGACCGCTTCAAACAAATATTGAATGCTACCACGGATACATTGGAAGGGCTGGTAGTTAAGGCAGCAAATGGACTCTGATGAATGATGTGAGGCCTCAGTATGACAAATGTTTCAAGAAATGCATTTGTCCTTCACAGTAGTGTTGGCACAGTTTGCAGTTTGCATGTGGATCATTTTCATGAGGAGTGATCTGGGGGTGGGGAGTCCCACATGTTCTGCACAGACTGACATCCATCATGAACACGTTCCTAGAGCTCCTGCCTACTGCTGCCCCATCAGCAGCGAGCATTAGCCATAAATTGTGTAGCTCAGCCTCCAGTTTTTAATTAGACACATACAGAGAAGGAGGAAGAGAGGGGGTAGAGAGAGAGAAAAGGACAAGTAATTTCATGCATCTCCCAATCAGCTGCTATTAATCTGTTGTTGTTGGCTTAGAGAATGCAGGTGGTACAGGGAGAATGGCATCCCCTGGATGACATTTTCATTGTTAATGCGTTGCTAGAGCACTATATTTTCCAATAGAATGCTACACTCAATGTAAATGAACCATTAACTGAGAGCTACGTTGTACCTGTTCACGGCTTAATAATATGCAGCCAGGTCCTTGTATTTACTGTGTTTTCCAAAAGGGAGGAGGTGGAAAGGCAAGCCCACACTTGTTACGGATAATCACACGTACACCATATTATTATCACTACACACTACACCCTCCTTGTTTACTCCTGCATCATTTGTTCACCATCATTTGCTGAAGGCATCATTATAATGAGTAGTAGTTTCTGATTAAGAAATGTGAGGAAAAAATATTGCTCACTGGGGCATAAAATGGGGATACTAAATTTGGAACTATGTGAAGTTTTTGCCCCCCAAAAAGACGATGTCCACAAGGTTCTATTGTTTAAAAATTAGGGGTACTACTAGTGATTTTTTTGCACACTTTGCAGAACACAGATTACACAGTAATGTATTGGAGGGGCAAAAAAAAATGTCTGCCTTTTGGTAGGAACAATGTGCACATACAGGACTTTAAAACAGTACAAGAGCAGGCAAAATGTTAACATCAGTTTCCTTTGCCTCTTATTCTTATTAGATGACTTAACAACTTTGCCATTTCAAAAATATTGACATGCCACTGATAGGAAATGTGTGTTTACTTAGTTCAGACTTATTTGTTAAAATACTTTCTGGCACAAACACAGTGTTCATGTGTATGATAAGAATGCCAATTTTAAGAAAACACCGTTCACATCACTTTACCTTGCAACTTCAATTACTCACAGAAAGCAAGGTGGTATTGCAGTTGGACTGTGACTGAAAATGTTATACAAATTCAGCAGTTGAATATCTCAGTTTGATATTATTAGGCTGTGAAAGAAGGTGTGCATTTGCATGTAAACAGGAAAAAACAGCTTGAATATAAATCAGGTGCAATCATCTGACAGGAAGCATAGCTACAAATTAAACATGAAAGCAGGATGCCGGTGCAAAGGTTATCTGTCATTCTGCACTGCTAAATAACACGCAGTGGGGCAAAGGACTATTTTAGAATCAACTGTAAAAGAAGACAAAGACATCCTCGTGACATTATGATTATTGTTTATGTGCTTGTTAAACAAACAGCCGTGAGGAGGCAATTTGGAGTATGCTGCAGAACGACATTATGGCAAATATCTGCCCATAGTATGTTATCAATCAAGTATCTATTGTCTGTAGGTGGATAGTGGTGAAGTCTGATGGTGTGATTCTGACTATGTATCATGCCAGAGACGGTGAGGATAAAAAGTCCAAGGTTTTGTCATTCTTTAAGGCTTGACACTGCAATGTCAATAACACTCCCATGCTTAAAATGATCAAAGAAACAGCATTTATGTACGGGAAAACGTGGGGCCTAACAGGGCTTTAACCCATCTCTCCCCACTGTCAATGTCCAAGATGAAATAAAAGGCACCCAGGATCAAGGTAAACATCGCTATCACAGCTCTTTCATTCCTGGCTCCTCTCTCTCTCTCACTCTCCAAAGAGCACAACATAAATCACATGGCAACCGTAATGGGAAGAGGGACTGCGGTGTGCCAAATGAAGCAATAAAACAGATCCCGAGTGTCCCTTTCAAAGCATTAGTCACACAGTGTCCATATGTCCACTGCTTTATTGAAGCAGGCAATGCTGGTTACATTGAAACAAACACCTGTGCACACACTGAACGTCCTAAATGAAGGTCAATGATACAGGAAAAAAGTAAAAGTGAGATAATCAGGAATTTTAACCTCATAATTTGGCACCGCACCCTTACAGCTAGATAATGTCAGGCTGCCAAACAGAGAACACGATGTTCAATAGCTGGACTCTTGCATCAGCCTTCTAACGGAGATGCATGGGGACTGACACATCACATCTACACCAGTCACTTTGATGTGGAGAAACATGGGACTACTGTATACTCCCATAACAAATACTTGGAACACAAAGAAACAAGGAGGGCCCTCAACACTGCAGACAGGACGGAGCAGGCATTATTAAGACAACACGGAGTAACATGATACACGCACAGAAGCAAAGAGACTTTCCAGCTTTGACCCATTCTTCAGACTCTGTAGTGAGATTTGCCTACAGTATTTTGTCTTAATGCTAGTAAGAGTGGTCAGTGCTTAATATCAACAATCTGCAAGTGCATTGTGAGTAGCTGAGCTAAGCACCTCAAAGTCAGCCAGCGTAGGCCTAAGCATTAGAAAAAAATGCACATTTCTTTTTTGCAGCACACCACCTACAAAGGCTGATATTCAGCTTTATATTGTACGTCAATCAAACCCTCGGAATATCATTAGCAGCGTATGTGGCGGTGAAAATACATGCAATAAATATAGCCTGGAGAAAAAAAGGGAAAAAGAAAACTGAACAAATGAAACAAATGGTGTACTTTATAGGTTACACCTGTAGACAAGCTGTCACTGGCTGGCAGGTTTTCCAGACAGCCATTTGGAAGCCATTCACTGTAAAAAAGAAACAATTAACTCCCTTAAGGTGCACAATGCAGCAAAGTTGTCCACATCACAGCTGCACTGTCTTTTCAATTCTCAATTTGTTAAGTTCAGATATTAAATTCAATGCATTAGGTGATTGAAGACACTACAAAGAATTCACTTTGGAACCAAACCCGTTTTAAAGGTGTTTTTTCATGATGTGCGGTGTGGTTTTCAAGAGACCTCAAAGATACATGCTTGATTTCCCTGTTCATAACTGAGTTCTCAATATCTAAAGTGAGCAGGAGGAATATTTTAGGATTTGGGGACACTGTTTGGTACAATAACAAGGTGAAGCAGTCTATCTTTATACACAGTAATTATTTTTGAGCACATAAGCCAGTGAAATATAAAACCGATTTCCTAAATGCGAAATTTGCGTTTATAATGAAGAGAGGAGATACTCTTGTGAAATGTCTCCATCACCAGAGCCGGTGGCAAAACAATATACAATAGTAGAGGGTTAATAATTCCAGCCTGGATAGAGCTGCCTTTGATAACACAGGTCGGACTGGAACAACCTTGTCAAAAAATGCAAGCTTCTGCAAAAAATACTGAAAGCTGAAGATCATTTTCATCTTTAAAAAAAAAAATTATTATAATGTTTTTATCATAATTCGTATTGTCGACTGTAACACAATTTTTGTATTCTTAAATTCTAGTCAGAACAGCTGACTACTCGAGTCCACTTGAAAAGGTGGTCTATCTGAGTATGGCTCATGTGTACTCAGGTATGGTTCGCATCAGGTGTGAAAGCCAACTGTACTGGGTTTATTTAGACCAAACCAGAGTTGGTGATTGTTGGAAAGACAAACGACGACGGTTTTGGTGAGTTTTATTTTGTTTCTGTTAAGTTTGAATGAAGTGTTCTACGATTCTCCGCCCCTAGAACAGCCAATCTCAACATAACCAAATACACGTGGATGATGACGCAAGTGTACTCGGGTACGGACCAACATGACTGATGTGAAAGTTGAGCGGCGGGGGAGCAATCGTACTCGGACACGCTACGGATCAATCATACCTAACATGAAAATGCAATGATACAAAGCCAAAACTGTTTCACATATACAATATGCATGCAAACACAGCCAGGTGTGCCAGGTGGAGTTCAAGGAGACCTGAACCTTTACTCTGTTTTAAATTGGTCGTACTTTGAGGGACAAATGAGCGTGTAACTTGAATTTCTCCACTTTATTTTGCATAAGGTTGATTTTAGAATGTTATATCTTAATTGGTTAATCGTTGAACCACAAGCAAAGCCAGGCTAAAAACAGTAGCTTTGACTCTGTTACTAGGATTTAAGTAACTGAAGCAAAGCTGAAAGTTGAATTTAGCTCAGTCAAAACAAAACTGATTGCTAGTTTTGTTTCTCCCCAAATGTACAGAAAAATGAAACCACTAAGACATTGCAATTGCAAAACTTGCTTGCTTCCCTGTGATGAAGTCTGCTGCTACATTTCCTGTTATAGCAATCTTATACTAGCCAGAACACAGACAGAAAAGGAGAACAATGAAAGAAAAACACTGTATTATGTACTCTAGTTTACAATGGTAACAGTTTAACTGATTACATGAAGCACAGTTGAGCCAAATGAATGTTTTTTTGCATTGCTGCATATTTTAGGCTAAATATGATTGTGATGTACATTCAAAATATTTACCCACTTTCACACATGCACTCTGGTAATTCTGCATGTGTCCGTCAAAATAAAGCACTGTTATCTGCACAGAGGCTGCACAAGAGCCACAGACTGAACAATTTGGCACACAGACAGTCCCTGTTGACATTCTGCTTGTTAGTCATTGCGTCAAAGGTTATCAGACACTGAAGTGTCTAAGGCAAATATCTAACAGTTTTGCCATCCAGAGTTCTTTGTTCTTGGCACCATGGTGCAACTGTGTTTCACATCTTAATTTTTTAGGAGAGTAATAGGTGAAGGTTATAAAATTAAATGGGGCATTTCATTATTTTAAATATGCTAATTCTTATGAGATAAAACACAGGACAATGACTTTGAGAAGAGGAAGAAGAAGAAGAAAAAAAAGAGTCTTATAGTTCTCAAAAACACCTGAAATTCATTGGAGAGTTAATACTAAGCGCATGGTGCATGCAGCTGTGGCTTCAATAGATGTGGAAGAGTCACTTGGGATACTCATCAGACTATTTTTATTTTGATGAATGTGCGGGGAAAATAACTAATTTCCTGTCTGCCTCTGAGCCATCTTCTCTGCTGCTTAATGAATATTTCCATCACCTGCTTGCACTACTTCAGACACCGTGTGCTCTACAGTAACATGGAGTGCTGCTAACAATGACTATAAGGTACTGAACGCCACTGACCACTTACAGTAACCATAATAATAAGTGGACATATTAATAGCTGTGAAATATTACTGTACCAGGCTACAACCACAGAGTTTGGGCTACCAATGCTTAATTTCTAAAAACAACAAATCAGAGTTAATTTGGAATATATGATCGGATGTGCACTGAACATGTTTTTAGTTAAGGATTATAGCTGCTTCCAATTCTTAAAGGAACAGTTTGTAACATTTAGATGGATCTATTGGCAGAAATGGAATATAATATTAATAAGTTTTCTTTAGTGTATAATCACCTGAAAATAAGAATCGTGTTTTCGCTAACTTAGAATGAGCCGTTCATATCTACATAGGGAGTCTCTTCACAGAGCCAGCCACCATGTTTCTACAGTAGCCCAGAACGGACAAACCGTACACTGTTAACTTTTCCTGCTTGGGCCAGGGTCGATAACGTTACTCACTCCGGAGTTAACCCCCACCGTCACTCCACTCAGCCGCTGGGAAACAAGACACGGGTACCTTCTGTTGGTCTTGAAGAGCTGCCGCATTTATTTCTACACAAACTACAACTTCTACTGCACATTCATCTGATATTCTCAGAGCTAAACTAACTCAGCCTTTTGCTCCACTCACTTCCAATGTACACACACACTCTGGCTCTGCTCTTCTCTAAATGACTTACACTACTGTTATAACAACTGGCTCTAGATATGGCCATTCATGTTTTCGCGTCTAAAGTAGTAGTTCTCCTACACGCTTGGCACACGGGAGACGTTTCAATCTGCAACCTCAGCACTTGATGTTGCTAAATCCTACACAAAGTTCCTTTAACATTCAAAATAGCCACATTTTGTGATACAGTATAGACATGGTATGCATCCAAACTGTTGAGAGAGTTGGCTTTAAATCAATGGCAACAACCTGCAAATGTGAATTGCAAAAGCAGCACTGAAAACACAAAGTGGTTCTGCTCTTGAGCAAGTGTTTTCTGACAGGGGCTATAAGGGTGAAGTTGAATTGAAATTACACAAACCACAAAACTACATATAAAAACTGTGGATCGTATTACTATTAGGACTAGGGGTGGGAGTTTCTTTAATTTTGACAGTTCTGTGGTCAAAATCCTGACTAGTCTAAAAAGATAATGAGGTAAATGAGCTACTTTGGAGACGGGCGTTTTTCTGCTGTGTTTCAATCTCACTTTCTACCTCTACATTTCTCCATCTATTTAATCTTTATGGTTCTTCAGATGTGGTGGAAAAACAAACATCAATGTGCAAAAAATGGACTTTTACTTCCTGGGGCTATTTGGTTGAAAAGGTCAAACAGTCATTGGGATTGAAGAAGAAATCAAGATGCGTGTTGGTAGCATATCAATGATAAGAGAGCTGTTCATAAAAAGACACAAAACAGGAAAGAGTGAAGAATTACCCCCCGTGGCACTCCACACATTCACAGAGCCGATGAAGGAACAACACAGATGCAGAGATTCCTGACAGATAACAGTAAACTGTATGTGTGTGAGCTGCATTGCCACTAAGGGTGTCTTTTCTCCACCCCCAGCCTACTTGCGTGCGTCCGAAGGAAAAATACAGCTGGACTTATGGATTTATGTTTTGTTTTTCTAATGATTATGTACTGAGGTGGGTCACACAGATACTAATATTGAAAAGCTGCAGCTTTTTATATTATATTTTATATTTTTTATATTTTTTATATTTAAAAACAGAGTTCAGTTCTCTTTTTAAAGAAGAATTTGAAAGTGTACATGACAGTTGTCAGGGCATAAAACCAATGATCTGTTGATCTGTATGAAACAAGACTTCATAGTCTAACAATGGCATGTTTGAAATTGAAAATTTAATCGAATCGTGACCTTAAAATCTAAAGTCAAATAAAATTGAGGATTTGGAGAATCATGACACCCCTAACTGCCACTGCTTTGTTTTTTAACTTTGGATAGGAAAGGAGGGAGGAATGGTTCCAGGAAAAGCTCATATTTGATTACCAGAGAGAATGGTATCCATTTACCACTTTAAGGAAGTTACTCAAAAACATGCAGGTTGATTGTACAACCAGTCATTTGACTTAAGACTAGTGGGTATAATTAGTCTGGAAACACTAATCAAATCAAGTTCTTGCAAAGTCTGAAATTACGACAGGCTTCAGACACAACAGCTTCATGTATATGTGTTACTTTAACTCCATTCTGGTCACAATGTGTCAGAACTGTCAGGTTATCTGTGCAAAACAAAGCAAGAAATATCGATCCAACCATCTAAATCAACAGAGATTATCATCAGTTCGCTGCCATATCTTGTTGAAACATTTCACCATACTATTATAACCTGAGGGCTAACCAAAAGGCATTTAACTTATCTGCCTGCGGCATTTTAGTTTTTACATTGTCTACAGCCCGGCCTTCAGGAGAGTATGAGATCAGTCTGGCATAGGCCTAACTATTATTGATATACACGTCGGTTATCACCTGTAAGCCCAACGAGGAGCAGCATATGACCATGAGGATAGCGTGAAACAGACCACCACACAGAGTCTCAATAATAGAAACAGTTCCTGTTAGTGAAACTCGACAAGTTTTGCCCTCTGAAAGCAGTGTGCAGCCAGGCCTGAAAGAGGGAAGGAGAGGTGCATGGCATGGCAGCTTAATATCATCCTCCTTACAGATAGAAAAACAACTTGCTTGTATGGGTAGCTCCATACATCACAATGGTCTCAAGTGTATAGGACACAGACCTTAAGCAAGA